>CAEGAF010174937.1:0-28067 GCA_903067075.1 Micropoecilia bifurca | reverse complement strand
ACCAGCAACTCCCGACCCCATTAAGGGATAAAGGGTGTAAGAAAATGGATGGATGGATGGATGGATGGATGGATGGATGGACGCTACACTAATGCTTCAAACGTAGCTTTGCTCTGGATGCCGTAAAATTTGATGTGTAGCATTTCAGCTGCTTTCTATTTACTTCCATTTATTTTACTAACTGCATTTATGCCTGATCCAGATATTCCCCAACATAAACCATTTACTTTATTACCATTTACTAGTCTGGTCCTAACCCTATGCTTAAGCAAAACATACTTCACACATTACCTCTAAATCTGACCCTTTACCCTGAACAAGTGGGTCCAACATGTTAGGACTAGGCTTAGGCTTTGGTAGACACAGATTGGAAGCCGTAGAAGGTGTAGCAGTCTCTCTTTTTGACTGCAGCAAACTTTTCCAGGAACCAGGGTGGTTAACTAGGCCCATTACTTACCAACCTACATTTTCCCACCTCATTTACTGCAATTAGAGACAAAATCTGGGAAGAAATTTAGTCCAGAAAAAAGGCTCTTTCTGGGAGGTAGTTCATTTAACAGGAATTATCTGTTGACCTTTTGTGGATGGAAAATGATCGAATTAATGGAATTAGCATTAACTCCAACATCACAGAACATTAAAAGATTGAAAGTGAAGAAAAAGCAGCGTTGCTCTGCATGGTTATTTAGATGAGCAAAATAATGTGCTCAACTTAGAAAAGAGTTCTGCAAGTTGTGCAGAAATACAAAGTGATTTAATAAATATGCACACCTAACATGGAGTAACATATACAGTAGAGCAACAAAACTATCTGAAGCTCCAGTTTAGTCATGGACTTGTATGCTGGTCATTTAAAAGTTGAGGGATGATGCTGGAAATGGTGATAGAAATTTGTCCCTCAATTGGCAGGTGACTGCATTAAGTGGGAAGGAGTTTGAGATCCGCTGGGCTTGATAAAGCTCTTTACCAGTCATTTACCTTTTAAAGATGTATTAATCAGGACCGATATCTGGGACCGACTACACCCCTCCCCACTGTCTGGATAACAGTGACTAACCATGTGAAGATGAGAGTGACAACCCAAAAGGTTTCCTCCCAGCTGGGGCCTGGTACCACCTGGGCACAGAGTGGCAGCATGTGGTGGGGCAGAGTCACGTTAAGGGTGAAAGGGAAGGTGCTGCCACGTGACGTCACCAAGGTCAGGTCCCGAATCACCCAGGAGGATGTGAAGTCTGGTGTAAACCTACAAACACATCAAAAATTATTCATAGAAAAGATGTGAGAGAGAATCAGCAGCAGAAGGAACATTTTTAAATGAGGAAACAAAATGAATGAATGAAGTTTAATAGTTCTTACGCAATTGTGATCTCAGAGGAAGTGTTGTGCTCCAGGCTGAAGGAGCGACACTGTAGCACCTCAAAGCCATAACCCTGACATGCGTAACCATTGATGTTCATGGACATGACTGTCAGAGGAAGCTCTCCTGCATTCTCCACCTTAAAACTCTTCCTGATAGCAAACAGAGGCTTAGTGGTGCGCAGACCTGGAACAGACATACTCTATTAATCTTTTGTAGCATTTGTAACTTAATTAAAGCCAGAAACGGCAACATGTCATGTTATAAAACAGAGCAGAAACAATGCTCTCACCGTCACGACACTCCATCAGAGTAGACTGAGGAACGTTGAAGCGTAAAGACACGCCTGGACCAGGAAGTTTACCCCCGACTCTTAGGAGCTCTTTGGCTCCATGGCCTTGTAGGGTCAACATGTCAAATACTGTCAAGTTGTTTCTGAAAAACAGACATACAACCTCCTCTTACACAGCGACACACTGAAAAAGACTTTGCATACCTAACAGACAGAGAAAAGGATTAAGCATGGACAGAAATCTGATGATTTTCAACTTGATCTGCCCCAAATGGTGGCAGCCATTGAGAAACGCTACTCCTCTTGCTAATGCTGAACACCTGCACCCAAACTAACAAGACTATTCTTTGATGTGAACGTTGTTAATGAAGAAAAAGACGAGCTACATTTTGAACTGTTCACAGTTCCATCCAACACCAACTAAAACCTTTTGCTCCGGCAGAAAAACAACAGTAATGTATGTCGATGATGAATGTCATTTTAGTAGTAAACGTGATTGAAACAATTATAGCACTGTGGTGATATTAATTATTCAAATTTCTCTAAATCCATAAATGCATGATTAATATTTAATGTTATTTAATACATTAAAGATCTGCTGTTCTATCAACCTTCCAGACTTTTCAGGTCTTCTGGTTCTGCTCTGCAACACCAGAACCAAACGATGGAGAAGCTTCTATGCACCACAAATCTGGAACAAACTCCCAGAAAACTGTACAACTAAAACACTGACTTCCTTTAAATCCTGGCTGAAACCCACCTGTTTAGAGTCGTATTTGAAAAATAATCAAAGATGAATTTAACAATGGGACTTGACTTAGTGTAATGTTTTCATTGTTGATTCTATGTTGCATGACCATCTGTTTTTGTGTTTGTTATGATGTAAAGCACTTTGAAATGCCTTGTTGCTGAAATGTGCTATACAAATAAAATTGATTGACTGGTAAAGGGTTCTGATAATCACTTAGTGTGATTTTAGTTTGTATGCATGATGATATAAATAATTAATGACAGTTTTCAACAGTGAAGACATGATTTATGTTTTTCTTTCAGCATATCCTGTCTGGCAGTGTTGTGCCAATTTGAGGCTCAACAGATTTATTTTAACAAGTGAAGAACTATGGCATTCACTATGATAGAAAACTAATTCAGATTGCTTAATTAACTATCTTTATACCTTTCCCAGCGTAAGTATAAAGAGAGATGGAGTTAAGAGTAGAGAGGGGAGAAAGAATACAAGAGCCCACTGCTTTTAAACATGCAGAAGGAGAAAAACAACCAAGAAACCATAGCAAAAAACAATATATCCAAGTATAATAACTACAAAAAGTTAATAATGTATCCAGTGGTAACTGCAGCCCAACATGGTGTATCTGAAAACACCTAAATCTCAACAGATTTAGATTTCATTATTATTACAGGGTTTCCCCCAGAAAACTTGCTAAGCCTGGTGGCCGAGGCGGTTCATCGTGTTTTTGTATTAAAAAAATGTTAAGTAGACAGGGAAAGTAAAAATATTACTGGGTGCTACGGGAAAACATCACCAGTGGGATTATATCTAAACCCACAACTAGTCTTAAAAACATCAAATCAAAAATACAGTTAAAATGAATATCAATTATTTGCACTTAATCCAAATTAAGTCAGCAGCTCCATTAGGCCCCACAGGGCTTTAGGGGCCATAAATGATAATATTTTAACACAGACCACAGATACATGAATGTAACATTTGTTTATTGAGATGATCAATGCTGCTGAATTTGACTGAATGGTTTCAGCATACATAAATTTAAGTATTTTAAATTGTTTAACATTTAAATGCAAGATTTTAAGGAGCTGGAAAGTTTGCTTTGTAAAAGTTCAGAGAACAATATTCATAGTTAGATTGTTTGGTTACCATAGCTACGATCTGATGCTATGAGTTTAATGTTTGAGTTTGAGCTGTTTGTTCACAAATGCAATTATAACTTATTGCTTTTTAGGTTGGCTTTTTAGAATGACTCCATTCTCCCAGATTAAATCCAACACAGAAGCTGTTAGAGGTGTTGATGTTTTCAGCAACAAAAGGGGCCCCTAAGTCAAATTCTGCTGAAGGCCTCATACAGCCTTGGACCGGCCCTGAAAGATGAGTTAAATCTGCTGCACTGCGCAGAGATGCACAGCAAACAGGAGATTTAATTCAATGCTGCTAATATGGCTTTAGTAGCTCTAACATTTCGTGTTGAGTTTTTAATAAGCGTCACAGAGACTGTTTTGGTTGCTCAGTGTGTGAAATGAGTTTTTCAGATCTCCGCTGATTAACTCTGGCTGACAAAGCATTTGATATGGTTTGGTGCTGCGCAGCCAGAGCTAAGGCGGCGGGTTTTAAACTCTTATCTTGATGTAGAGTTCGCCAAAGAGACATAATTCCACACAGGAGGTTGATGTAAATATCCAAGCTGCAAGGCTTATAATACACTGGGGCAAACCCTGTATTATTATTATTATTATTATGTATCATCATCATTATTACAGTTTTTAGTTAAACAGCTTTACAGAAACCTCTGATCATAAATCAGACAATAAAGATGACTTGGAATTAGCTATTATACCTGATAACAAGAATGGTGGTGGTTGGTTTGTGCTGGGTGGGGCTAAACACCACAGCCACCTCTCTGGTCTCCCAGGGCTGCAGCAGCAGACGCTGGACACCTTGTCCTGCTACATCTGCTGTGCTCTCACCTGCCTGGAAAGAGAAACAGCAAAATGGAGAAAATGCTGTCAGAAACTCCAACAAACGGAACCAAAAAAAAGCAAGATAGCTGAGTGCAGATGGTGACTTGAAAGTTCAGCTAAGAAAAATCAAATTAATCCCAAAACTATTTACCACAGTAAAAATGATTCAAGAGTTGTTTAAAGGGTTACCTTTGGAGGAGATGCCAGCAGAGAAAACTCTTCTGTGCTGATGTTCACAGTTTGGGAGCTTATATTAAACCTATCAATCAAACAAAAACAATTAAACTATTAGAATGCTCTGCTCCAATATAACAGTTCAAAACAATGCAAGCACATCATTTGATTAATTTACTACAAGTACCAACCAAACTGTTTACCATTTGGTTAGAAGGTCCAGAGCTTCACTGGGAGAAGGGTAAAGGGAAATTGTTTGAATCTCCATAGAAACCACTGAGGGCGAAGGATTCTTCAGCAAGAATGTTTTAACCTGGACCAGAGAGGACAATATGAACCACAGGTTTATGGAAAGAAAGGCTTTTTTCAGTACGTAACCATGACACTTTGCTTACTTTGCTCTCATTGACAGGCGTAGCCCCAAAGTTCAGAGGAGCAGAACCCTCAGAAAGAAGCCTGGGCCACCTGAAGAGACATTGAAATAATTATGATGTGAATGATAAAGCTAAGAAATGGACAGAGATGGGCTGGTGTTGCAGCTCACCTGCAGCGTAGTTTGTCTTTGTAGTTCTGTGACCGAGAGCAGAGCTCTGCAGCCAGCTTGCTATCTACAGCCCAGGGAGAGGTGAAAGAGTCTGGCTGAAGGGAGCGCTGCCACTCCTGGCGACCTGGCAGACATCACCAAGAAAAACATTAACACATTTTCATCAGGAAGCAACATCTTACTTCACACACATGCTGGAAGGGGCTACATTTCACCTGCTTCAGATAAGCGAAGAGAACATTGCCGTGCACACTCACGCTCGGCCTCAAACACCACCTCCTCCTGTTGGCACACACCATTAATAGTCAACTCCCATTTACTTCACACATTTCCCAAACAAGAAAGCAGCAGCCAGAAACATGTCAGGTTTACCTTTGATGAAGTTGAATGAAAGTAGAAGGGAATGTGCAGGCTGATGCCGAGCCTGGTGTCCAGACTCAGGGTCAGCATGTAATTTAAAGGCAGAGTCCTGTTTAGCACTTGGAGAGACAAGATGCGCCAGCAACCTGTAGCGACGCTCAGTGGACTACTGAAGTTCACCACCTGACAGACAGGGGGCAGCAGATGCTACCGTTAGAAAAGACTCATGGGTTTGCTTGATATGCGGCAAAACATCTGGAATCAATCTTGTAAAAACATTAAGCAAAGCATCATTTCATTAAAAGATGTGATTTTTTTCCTGTCACAAATAAGCTTTGTGGAACAAACGTCCAGAAAACTGTTCTTTTAATTTAAATCTAGACTAAAAACCCACTTGCTAGAGTTGTTTTTCAACCATAATAAATAAAACATTGATCAACGCATATGATGTGTATTGATGATTTAACAAAATGTATTGTCTGTTATTGGTTTTCACAACTGTTGACTCTATGATGTGCACATCATGAAAAGTGGGACTTTTGACCCTGTATTGTGACCCGAATGCAGGTGATGAGTGACAGATATCGACAGTTTTGCATTTTCACTCACGGGAGTCAAAATCTGTCAATTGCGGAATCCCAGGAGGGGGAAGCGGCGGTGAGGAGAGCGCAGCTGTTAACGACTCTACTTGGCATACGAATAGCCTGGCATATGCAAAGGCCACGCATCAGACCCACGTGAAAAGCAATGACATCACAGTTCATCATTGACATGTGATTGGTTGGTTGATGTGTGCCCATTGGATAGCACTTATGTTTTTATAAATAAACCCCGCCCCAATCATTAATATTTTTAATGCTGTATTTTAAAAAATCTATATCTTTAATAGTTTCCTTCAGATTGCTGGTGGGAAATAGGGATTTTTTTTGTTTGTTTTTTAAAATAATCAAATTTTAGAGAATTTTTGACTTTCACCAAAATGTTTATTTTTTTATGAATTTCATTGAAACTTCCTTCCTAGATGTCAATTAGGCTGCAGCATCATATAAACACATTTATTTATGGCTATCTTTAGTAGTTTTTTCTATATTGTTGGCAGAAAATAGATTTTTTTTTAGATTTCTTTCTTTATGGAAAATTCCCTACTACCGACCATCTGAAAAAGTGCCAAAGAAAGTACAGTTTTTTATGAAACGTGTCTGGAATTGATCATTTTAGTATAGATACAGTCACTTCATCATGCCCCCCCCCACATGATGATGCCCTGGGCGGTTGCCCTGCCTCCCATATCAGAAACCGCCACCGAGTGCGTCTGCTAACGGCTTCATGTCCTTGTTGCACAAAATCAGAACAAAATCAAAATCTACACAAACCTAAACCACACAAATACAGGCATATTTCCCGTGGTCCATAAAAACAGCGGATCTAATCCGCTTTTTTTTATTATTATTAAATAATGCGGACGGAAGCAAAGCAAACCTGTGGAAGAGGAGGAGGATGAATAACCCCACATTCAGGTGAGGAGGTGAAGGGATCATGTTTGCTTTGTGTGACTTTGTAACATTAGAACATTTTCAGCATTAATGCCCGTTTTATACTTAAATCTCATTATTTCTCAATTAATAATACTGAGGAGTTTTGTCCAGGTCCTGCAACTAGTAAACAGGTGAACAGAAGGTAAAATAGGTTATAGCTACAACAGGAACTAGAGTCAAAAGGCCGGTGCTCAACAGTTGATTTGCATTTGCATGGCTCCCAGCAACTTCATTTAAATAAAACCTCTTGCTGATGGCCCTCAATCTCCATGCTCACAGCAAAACTCAGTGCCAATAACGTCGAAAATCCCACTTTTCATGCAGTGTTGTTTTTTATGTTTTCACATTATAAAGCACTTTGAGCTGCGGTGTTGCTGACATTTGCTGCACAAGTAAAATTGATCAATTGCTTGCTGCCTACCTTCACCACACCCTGCAGCATCTCTGACAGCGTGGCATTGACCACAGTGAAAGGCAGAGGAGAAGGGTTGGAGAACCACAGCTCCATCTGGTGGTGGTTGCTTTGTTTCACCTGAAATAAACTGAACAAATCCCCTATTGTCCATCTGCAACAAAGCACAGATTACACAACAGTTCTCATTAATGAAACCAAAACCCCCAATAAACGTCAATAAAGAGACAGATGTGGGACCTATGTGTGATGTGTAATCCTGGGAAGCTGGACGTCGTCTTGTTCCCCATTATTTTTAAACTGATATGATTTATACACTTCTGTCCATGACCTGGAAATATACCTGGGACCAGACAGGAGGAAAACAGCTGATCAGCTTCAATATTTGACTGAGAAGTCGCTTCAAGGAAAGAAGACGACTCACCTCTGCATGTTAAACTGGCCACCTGAGTGAAGTTCTTTGCCTCTGGTCTAAGAAGAACCTTGTTAAAGTTTAGGCTGGTCTCCACCTTTGACAACACCTGCATGTCCTGGAAACATGAAAACATTTCGTTACAGACATAATAGCACAATGATAAAACTAAACAATAGAAATGATCACCTTTATGTAGAGCTGTTTCCCTCCAGAATTCAACATATAAACTCCTATTTTTGCATCCCCTGTTTGAAAACATAACAATATTGTTCATCTTTACAGTATAATCCTAAAATGTTTGTCATAACAGATCATTAAATACAATGTAAAAACAATGAAATTACTATTGTGGACTACAAACAGTGAATGTCAGTTTTGAAACTCAAAATTAGAAAAGCGGCTGCACACTTCAGAAAGAAAAGGCTTCAAATCTCATGTGACTTTCATTCTGGTGAATTATTTAAAACTGAGCTAAAGAAGGAAGAGGTGGGGGTCTCTTCCTACGGTCTCTTCTCTTCTATTTATTATAAAACTGGGAAAAATAAATACATTTGCAACATTCTTCAGAACTGAACTAAAAGCTTTTCTTCAGCAACTTTGTGCAACTCGTGCTTAGATTAATAAATGCTTTTGAGAAGCTGACTATAGACATCAACAAGCACACACCAAATGCAGCTGGTCCAAAAGCAGGAGTAACCAACAGGAACAAGATGTGCTCAATGACGTAGGGCTTGAGCTTGTGCAGTTCAGCGGGCCGGTCACCACAAGCAGACAGATTAATCTGGAGACTGAGACGCTCCTCTTTCTGGAGGCAGGACCCCTGGGATGAGAAAGGAAAGCCTGACCAGTCATGCACCAAATACAAGGAAATGGAATCATTTGGAGAGTTAGGAGAGATTTGAGAAGCTCTATGAAGTGTGTACTCATTCGAAGTCAACGTAAGGATTTGAGTGTGCAGGGCACCAGCTTGTGAAATTGTGAGAATTAGGACAGTACGCCTCTGCTCCCCAACTTAAACATCGCTATTTAGGCATATATACTTACTTCTAAAAAGTACAATTAAAAAAAGTTGTTAATTTGAAGTGTACAGTATAGTTTTTTTTTCCTTTCCAACATCATTGCAGAATATATTTGGCTGTACACTACCATCTTTCTGGTCAAAAAAAAAAAAAATCATCAAACATTATGTTGTACTAGAATTCAATTCAACAGTCTTAGGGTGTATTCAGACCGAATAGTCCAGTAGACTCGGTTCGATTGGGGACTAAAACTGCAACATTTGTTACGTTTTCAAAACTCTACTTCGCATTCAAACTGCACTGTGTCAAACAACTAAAACTTACTAAAAAAACTGTCCCCCTGTGGTGGCACTGCACCAAGAACTGCTGAAGGAATAGACACAAAACCTCTGAAGAAGGCCAGCGTAACTTCCTTCTTCACAAAAAGTAAAAAAAAAAAAATGGAGCAGTGTCAGATTTTAGCGGTTGTAGGATTTCTTCATTGATATAGTACATTACTGATTTGGACATAGCCTCTTAGCTGCTAGTGCTAGTGACCAGTGGTGGAGAATGTACTCAAAAAATGGGCTTAAGTAAAAGTACAAATACATGACAAAAATGTACTCAAGTAAAAGTACCACATTAACATTTGTACTTAAGTAAAAAAGTACTGCAGGGTTTCCCCCAGTGTTTTACAGGCCTGGTGGCCCGCCATCCTTTACTAGCACCACCGCCAGGCTAAGCCTTTCTTGTTTATGTTTTTAAGAAAATAAAAATAATAATAAAAACACAACAAAATGTGATGTTCTTTTCTTCTTTTTTAAGCCGGATTGCAAGCGTCTGTTTCTCTGAGCGCTTCACTGGTGGATCAGATTTATTCTTAAAAGATATGTTTATAGAAGATAGGTTTATAGTTTCTGCATATAAAGCTGGACCAATCACCGCAGATGCAACATGTGTCTCAGTTAGTACAGCTAGCTTAGCTTTGCTAGCATCACGTCCACAGATCTTTCCTTTCTTTAAGCTTCTTTCCTTCCAAGTGACGCTAAAAGTTGGACGAAGTCCCACGTCTGTGAAAGCGAAGAGCTGCTGATTTTACATGTCGCCATATCTTATGGTTTATGAAGCGCCATTATATTATTGACGATTAGACATACATCTTCTCCCGCCCAGAGAAAACCACTGCACATTTCTTGGGGGCTTACTGGGGAAATGATTATGGGTGTTACTTCCAGCGGCTAGCGGAGGTAGCAATATTTTATTATAATTTGTAGGGTTTTTGCCAATCTATTCATGATAGAAGTTACATTTCTCTTTTCGGTTATAATACAATATTTAGTATTATTTGTTTACGGACACACAGTCTGCTATTAGAGAGCTGCTCAGTACAGATTTTCGTCATTGTGAGTATAATCACAGGGAGCGACAGGAACAAGATTGTTAAGTTTTGTAATGGAATGACTGTGAATTAGCAGCCCTGCTAACAGATCGTTTTTCTGAAGAACTGACAGTAAGAAAAAGCAGAGAAGATCTGGGATCTGTCATAGAGCTGAGTTTTGCCGACAGTATGAAACACCAGAACTACACAATATTAGCTTGGAGTGCTGTTAATTGTATTTTTCGTTTGAATTTTAAAAATAATAAAGTTCATGACCCGAGTATTTATCTTTATGATTGGGCCTGGAAATTTTATTTATAAGACAAAATAAAATATCTGGATTTATTTAATCTATCAGAACTAGATAGTTCTGATAGATCAGCAACCGAGACCTTGAGGTTCTCGGTTGCTGAAAATCAGCAAAGAAATAACAGCAGCTGCTGCGCTCCAGATCTTGCGCAACAGCTGAATCTCCCCACTGGACTAGAACCGAACCAAATCACACATTAACTTATTATTGACAGCAACTTGCCACTGGAAAGTGTCGTAAGATGCCCTTGTGGAGATCAGGTAACTGTTGTGCTGTTCGTGGCTGTACTCTAATAAACAGACCACGTTAAGTTTGTGGCTGCAGTAAGTTCAAGATAACCTCCATCTGCATCCGAAGCAACTGAGTCAGTGAAATAGCTATGCTTGTGCAGGTAGCACGCTAGCATGCTAGTGCTTGAAGAAATGCGACTATTTCTTCAAGTTGTCATCTCTCCCAGCAATAGAGCTTTGGAACTTACGTCACTGCGTGTGACGTTTCCGTCTTGCCGAGTCGTTCGACACCATCTTGGTTGGCCACAGACCAAAACAAACTAGTCACCGGTGTTTTCATTGTGTTACGACCGCAGTGAAGTTGTTTTTAAGTTGGATACTGGATATCCCATATCCCGATATAGATTATAAAATGGCTTTGATCCGGTTCAAAAATAGTAAACTGTAACATCGAGAAAAAATAGAAGCTGAAGCTGTTTTAACCCCTCAACTCCCACGACTCGTGGACCCATAGACTTACTAGTAACCGTTTTGGGAGAGACAGTTGAAAGGTACCATTACGGCAGTACAGTAATGGTAACATTTAAGAAGTCTTGCTTTTAAGAGTTGTGTAATGGGTAGAGGGAGTTCTTTAGTAATTACTAAAACAGTATAGTGTCTTAACAAAACAATTAAATGTTTGGAAAGAAATCCAAGTACGCCAAGGAGTAAGAGGAAAAAATCAAATGGTAAGTAATGCAGCCAAAGCTTTAGAGAATCTGGCCCTCTTGTCAAGTCAAATGGAATAAGTTAATTTTTTCCCTTTTATGTTCCTGCTTAAATGTAAAACAACATTTAGTTTGTAAAATTCAAAACAAAATTTTAATGTAAAGCATCCCTGAGTTGTGAGACATTGGCTTAGAAAAAGCAAAATAACACTGACAGGCTGAGAAAACAAGGAGTACCTGAGGACTGCTCAGTAAACTCTTTGGTAAACTGCACTCCAGGAGCAGACCCAGAATGGTGATGTTAGAGGCATCTTCCTAGAGAAACACACAGCAACACCATGTCAGTGCAGGTGGTGGAAGATAGGACAGCCCTAGCTAAAACTAAATTACTAATGGTTGTAACACCCTCACCCTTATACGTGAAGCTGTTGCTCAACTGGACAACTCCTTCAGTGACAGAGTTGCGAAGCAGGTGCAGGAGCATTATAGAAGATCCTTCATTTCCTTTCTGTCTGATTGCATTCCCTAAGATTATTGTCCCTAAAGATCAATTTAATCATCTCTTTTTGGTTTCCCTTTTTAAACATTGATCAACAGCAGAAATACCTTATATGTAGACCAGACTATGGTAACTACATGTCAACACTACGAAAGTTTGCTTATTAAAGAAAAACTGGAGGAAATCACCCAATTAAGCAACAGTGATGGTTATTGTGAGAGCTGATGGACATAGTGACATTTTCAAACTGTCACCTCACTTCCTGTTGTGGAGGCGAAAATATGTTTCAGATGTCTCTCGCACACACAAACACACACTTGCACTACCTCAGATTGCCTCTCAATCTATGAACTAGTCAGCCGTTGGTGTTCATGCTGTGTGCTCCTGAAAAATGTAAAAACACTGAGAAAACAGTGTCTGTGTTCACAACAAACCTAAAAAATGAAGTTTAGCATTACTGCCGATTCATCAGCCATTAGCCATCCACTAATTTAATCAGAGTGGGTGTGTCTGTGCGTGCGTGCGAGTGTGTGTGTAAGCATTTGTCTGGGCTAGCAGGAAAAAGAAAAATCAGCTGTTTCCAATTATGCTCTTATTGACTGTTATGCAAGGTCTGAATGAACAAGGTCATCAGCATTTGGATGCATACCTGAGTTTGGGTCAACTTTATGCTCTGGATGTGAGGGAACATTAGATGAGTTTTCTTTCGTTGGGAAGATTTCAATGAAGTTTGGTGGCTTCCCACAGCAAACACCTGAAGAAAAAAAAGTTAAAGTGACAAACTTGATAAACACTGATATACAAAAAAAAACATTTACTTAGAAAGTCATCAGAAAACTGTAAAACTTGAATAAATGAAGGTATGTATTATACCTTCATTTATTGTATTATAAGCATGGCAGCGCCATGCTAGCAGTTTCAGCTGTTTTCTACCAAAAACAAGTCTTCAGTTTGGTGCCTTGGTCTTACCTTGTCCTTTTTTGAAGGCCAATTTTGTTTACAAAGAGTTCATAATTTATTTTGTTTTTTCAGTTGTTTGTTTTGAATATTTTAAATGTCTTCCAGTTCCAGTGTTCATAGATTGCCTCTCAATCTATGAATAAGATTGAGAAGCAATCTCCATCTTGATGAGTTTGAGATTGCATTCTTGCATTATTATCCCTTTTCCATTATATTGGTTGGAAATTGTTTCTAAGCAACAATAGCATCGTTGATCATAGTAACTTTATCGTCCAGTAAAAATATTAGTTATTGTGACAGGTATAGTACTGACCCAGTGGTGCTGCATATAAATGTAAACCACAATATGAATCTCTCTCCTTGTAAATAAATGAAGAAAAAATTTACATAAAAAAGCATTGTTTTTTTGTTTTTTTTAGACTTTACATTTATGAAATACATTTTATTGGTATGTCACATAAAATTCTAATAGGATACAGTAATCTGTGGTCGAAACAGTCCAGTATGTGGAAAACATTTGCATGGTTTGAGAATGCTGGATAATTCCACAGTGGGAGGTTATTCATATACTGACCTGGTATGAAAGCAGCCCATGGGCTGATGTGTTTATAAATAATGTGTTTTCTACACTTCCCTCCTCAGATGGGAGGAAAATTAGTTTAAAAGATGCCTTTCCTTTCGGTGGTATGACCTACAGCACAAAAAGAACATTTCAAAACCCTTCAGTGAAACACAAATCATTGAAACAATAGCAAACACTGGTATTTGTGAACATACTTACTCTTCTGTGAAAGGAAGGTATGTAAAATTGCCTGCTGGATGGAAACATCGACAGCAGGGTCACAGGAACTTCCTGGCTGGGGTTGTGTATATATATGGTTTCAGCTCTTGGCAACCCCAGCGGCCTGTAGGCAGCAGAGTATTAAGATCAGCACGGAAAACATTCATCCTGAATACACTGAGGTCAGCAGGAATAAAGTGGAGCAAAACATCCAAAAGAGGCAAATCATAAAGTTCCTTTCACACAAACTCTAGCAGTTCATTTATGGCTTCTGTTTCACAATGTGACACAAAGGTTTACATGTTATATGTATTAGGTCGACATTTTTTCTATATTCCAGTAAAAAAGAATTAAAAATCCTCTGGTAACGTTCGTAAGACAGAGCATGTCTTTTTATCATTAGTCAGTAAAACAAAGCAAAACTGTTTCTGAGCATCTTGTCTTCATGAAGAAGATGGAAACCATTTTCATTCACTAGATGCAACTCTTCAGCTATGAGCTGTGCATGTTTCACCTGAGTAGGCTGGTGGTGTCAGCAGTAAAAGCACATACAGCAGAAAAGGAATGCTTATAAAAAACACTTATGAGATCAAGACTGAGGTCATCTCTCTGGGCTTGGCCAGGCCGTTACGCTGCCACACTCAAGCAAATGATTCACTACCAATAAATACTGTCTGCTCTGCAAGCACACCAAGCTGAATAAGCCTAAACGTTCTACCATTTACATTATGATACTACCACACATTAATCCATTCAGCAGCAGTGCCCTAATTAGACAGAATCAGTGGCAGCTGAAGATGAGATTGAGAATAACTGAGTCATAGTGGCAGCAGGCAACTAGGCTTATCATCAATATGTATTAAACATGGCTTAATACAATTTAAGGTTATTCATAGGCTCCATTGGTCAAACAGTAAACGTGGACATATGCCAAAATGCCAAAAACTGGGAATGCCAAAAACTGCAGGCCTTGTGGAAAACTCTCTTAAGGTTCCTGTGTGTGTTGTGGAATCTTAATATTCCCCCAAACCCTCTCACTGCAATATTTAGGGTTGTTCCTCTGACATGTGGTGTGTCCATCTGGTAGCTCCAGCTGTAGCCTTTTCCACATTGATTGCCTGTCGATTCATACTCTTATTGTGGAAAAGAGAGACACCCTTTTCCTATAAGCGATACATTGAGGACTTGCTCTCAAATCTGTTGAACAACAGAGGCATGTTGTGCAAGGTTCTGCCAACACATTTTTACAAAATATGGCATACTGAGACACTCCCAGTCAATTCAGCATGAAGTCAACTAAGATTTGTGGGGGTTGGGGGGGGGGAGGGGGGGGGTTCCCCTTTGGTTTGCTTTGTTTATTTATGCAACAGATGTGTGGATTTGAATGTATTGGTTGAGGATTTATTTTGCTGAAAATATAATAAAAACGTTAAAATAGAAAAACTACCACATCTCTCCTAATATTCATCTGCTAGTCAGATACAACAAAGGTAGTCAAACATTTCTGGGTGTATATTATTTATTATGTAGTGTTTCTGGTTTTTAGATGCAATTTTTCTGGAAGCAGGTGTATAGCAATACAATTACAGTCTCCACTTTTAGTAGTGAGGTTCTAACAGAAAGTACAGCTGCTGTTTCACGAATACTGTTGTTTGCCTACAGTATTTCTAACTTCAATGCTATGAATTTTAGCTGAGCTCATGTAGAACAGGTATTTACTAAATATGTTTCAAGTTTAAAACAGACTTGTCTTATTCAGTACTTCAGCATTTTTTGCATTGCAAAGTAAAAGTTTAAGAAAACTTAAAATTAATTTACATAATTTCTATACAGCATTCAATATTTCTCTTTTTAGACTTCCTAGTGAGCTTAGACATTTAAAGAATAGTTTCCTAATGTGAGCAGTTTTACATCCATTACAGTATTTTTATTTCAGAATTGTGGAAGTTCTCTCAAATGATTTTTACCACCTAGCTTGTAATGTTGGATTGTAGCCTTATTCCAAATAATTAGCTATGCTAGAATGCCATATTTGAATAAGTTCTGTAAAAACAAAGAAAATGCAAAATAATATTGGAGGCTTGTATCAAATTCAAAAACTCAGAGATTTTAAAAAGTATTTAAATACAATTAATTTGTACAGTAAAAATCTAAATCAATGCTCACAGACATGGATGCTTTTGCATTTCAACCTTTGTTTTACACTTTCCTATTATTGCCAAGCAATATGAGAATCATAGGAAAGTGTGTAGAAAGGCATGAAACAGATTTTAAGTTTGAACTGAACTGTTCTCATTTCCTGCTCGTCTGTGAGTGTGACTTTACTTCCATTTTAGGGAACTCCATCACGGCCTGCATGAGAATAAAACCTGGACATAGAGTTCAGTAAACCTAGGTTTTAAATTTGAATAAAATATCTATATAAAATCATATCTAATATCATAGTGTTTTCATGGACATGTTAATTATTTTATTTATTTGTTATCCATTTAAGTAGGAGTTAGTACTTCTTCAAAACATGACATGCATTTCTAATAGTATTTTAATAGTCTTCAGCAGTCAGCTGATCAGTAGTAATTCAACTGTTCTGACAATTCTTATATTCCTACGTTTCCTTTTACATAAAAAGGAAACGACAAGATTAAAAATTGGGCAAAGTAGTCCTTCAGCCATTTACTGAATCAGAAACCGCATTTAGAAGCCATTAGCTTCATGTACAAAACAAAGTCAGAGAATAAGACTTTCTGTGTGAAGGGATTGTGAAATTTATTACATGCCACTTTTGATGAGTGTACAAAAACAGGTCTCCACACAGTGTGCAGGGCAGAAAGAACCTCATCCAAAATGAAATCATGAAAATCGAAATTGAGCGCTCCTTTTCTGTTTTTTCTATTTCTGTTGTGTGCACTACATGGGAAATCAGACAAAGAGCAGGGTTGTTGTTCGATTTCCAATTTTCATTTAATAAACAAAAAAACGAGTCTATTTTTGTTTTTTCATTTTTCATTTCAAACAAAAAACAAACTGCCTGAAAATACACAGACCCAAGTAGACCCAGTGTCTCATTTAGTGCACAAAACGAAAATGAAAAAAAAAAAAGATAATGAGCGCTCAATTCGATTTTTGTGATTTCACTTTTAACAACTGGTCGGAAGTTCTTTCTGTCCGGCTTACACTGTCTGCAGATTATGATACAATCTGCAGACAGACAATCTTGATCGTTTCACGCTGTATACTGTAGTATTTCTGCCCACTACAAATCAGTTTAAGTAATGCTCCTATGAGAAACAAATAATACCAAACATCTGGTTAAACAAAAAAATTGGTTACAATGACTTTTTTTATTTTGAAAGGCCAGGGCACAGGGCGTTACTGTCCACACTAGCCTGCTGCCATACCTCCCATAGACATTTATCTTTGATACCTGCCTCATCTCTGGATCTGGGCAAGATGGCCTCCATTGCACTGCATCAGCAGCAGCGGTAAATATAAGTGAGTACACTATTAATTTGTCACAAAGAGTAATTTTAAGATGTTTTGGGGCTAGAAAGTAGCCATAATAGCTTCATCTATGCTCTTAGTTTATGTAAAATTATGTTCATTTGAAATATAATTCAGAGTTTTTGGAGCAGCGTAGCTCCGCTAACGGGGCCAGGAAGCTCCAGGCTCAGCGGGCGAGTGGAGTGTGTTTTCTTTGCTGCCTGTTATCTGTTCATAGCGGCTAAAAGATTGATATGAAATGTTTAATATGTTTGTACAGTGGGGAGAACACGTATTTGATACACTGTTGATTTTTCAGGTTTTCCCACTTGCAAAGCTTGTAGCGAAAGCAGCACTTACTGTGTCCCAAAATCCAACACTGGGGGCTGAATATGCAGAGGCATCCCATTCTCTTGAGTATATGGAGAGGAACTGTTCAAAAGAAAACACACACAAAAAGTGTTAAACATAAAGTACTTACGGTTAGCTTTTTTAAGAATCAGTTTCACACTCGAAAGAGACTAAGTAACTTACATTTGACCTGCCATTGATGCGTCTCTGAGCAATGCAGGTAGTCATAGAACTTAGTTAGCTAGCAGGTCTAAATGTTAGCTATGTGTAACTTGCTTTTCCTTTGAGGGTTACCCTCACTAGAGGGCTCACTAGATCATCACATGACAACACAGATACACAAAGGACAAACAACCACTCACTCAAACACATTTTAGACGGACACAATCCATTTCTATTAGAGGTGTGCCGATCAATCGGCCACTGATCATAATCGGCCGATTTCCGTGAAAAAGTGTATGTTGCCGATCACACAAACCGATCACCTGCATCTCATTTTGCAGCCTGCCTGTGCAGCTGGTCTCCTCTTTCCTTCACACTGAGCAAACATGTAGCAACAAATCCTAAGCCATGTGGAACTATAACGCACTGAGTAAATGGGGAAGTTTGCGTGTTGCGGCGGAAAATGACCTCGGGGTCGGGGGTTAAGCACGTCAAAAGGCATCAACATGACGAATCTAATGTGGCATAAAAACAATGCCATACTTGACAGAGTTTGGTTACAGTAAAAAATACATATGGAGGATCAGATAGCAGGTAAAGCAGAGCACAGCACTCACCCAGATTAGCTTGACGGTCAGAGAGCTCAACAAATAACCCGGAAAATTATTTCAGCTTTCAAGTTGCGATGTAAGACACTGGTTCTGCTCACGCTGTTGAACCACTGCTAATAATATTTCACATTATTTCGCCGCTCCTGCTCCACCTGGTAGTGACTCTCACACTAAACCTCTGCTTAAAGTTGCAGCATCTAACTAAAAAAAATTTCATTTTACATACGTATTAAAACTTTCGCTGTCCTAACATGAGACAGATAAAAAAAAGAATTGATTCTCTCCCTGTTCTGCATAATTACTCCGCTCAGTCAGAAACAGCCACTCAGAACTAGCAGTAATCAGCTAGCCGCCATGCTAACAGGAAGTTTTCATTCAGTAACTCCGGATTGTTTATTGAACCTGTGTTTACCTTTGAATGTTAAGTTTTATACTTAAATTTTTTTGGCAATGTTGAGAGGTTTTATTTTGACTTTTTACATTATTTAGCCTTTTCAGAACCTTCATATGTTTTCAGTCTGTTAAGATAGTATTATCAATAGCAGGACAATTTGCACAATGCCCGTTTTGTTTAGTTTTTTTCTTGGAAAAACGTATTAAAAACAAGTTTTTGTCTAAATTAAGGTGAGTTAATGGTTCATTTTTCCACAAAATGTAACCATTTGTGTTTATGATTAAAAACATAATAATTATGTGATCGGTATTGGTGATCAGTGTGATCGGCAGGAAAAAACCTGATCGGCACATCTCTAATTGCTATTGTAAAGGTTTGTGTAATTTTGCAATTTTAATGTTGGCAAACACTAAAATTACAATGATGACTGCAGCTCAAGTTAAGTTAAAGATATGACAGATTTCCCTCAGTGTGCCATAAGCCTGACAGGTTTTGCTTGTCCCCTGCCAGGCTAAGCGTTGCTTTGTTAACAGTTTAAATAGTTTTTTCTTATACCCCATTAACTCAAGACTGCGTTCCACTTTGCTGCGCACTTTACTGGAGGAGTGGAGTCCTTTCTGAAAAACCGGGAGCGCACACCAAATACGCTGTTGCCAGCCTAGCATGCTATCATGACTGCATCTCTTAAGTTGTGGACCTCATCATGTTCATGCATATCACCTTTTAAACTAAGTGCGTACTGAGAGTGCCGTGACAATACGAACAAAAATTTTATGTGGTGTTGGCTCTGTGTCTGGGTTTGATGAAGCTTGATGAAGTTTGCATGAATCAGAAATAAAACTTGTTATTTTGTACTTTTTGCTATTTATTCAGGTTTTGAGCACTCAAGGAATGTCACAAAGTCTTATTGAGTTCATCAACATCTAAGTAGGATAACTGAGCATTAATTATCCAACCTCAATTTATGCTTATTTTATGTAATGACCATTGCTATTTGTTTGCCCTTCATATTAGTAACATTTTAATAATCCGTAAGTCTGGTACCCAGGGATCAAATGGTGCCATTTGATCCCTGGGATGCAAGTCAAACAAGGTTGGTGGTAGCAGTGACTTTAACGGTGCCACAAGGGATAGGTGAGGAGGAGAAGAGTGTAGGCCAGCCATTATTCACACATTGTTTCATGTCATTGAGCACCTCTGTGAACACACAATAAAGAGACAAAAGGCAGCTGAAGACCAATACACAAAAGCAGAAGTTCAATGGTTTATGCTTTCCCTCTTTATACAGCTCAATAAACCAATCAACATGACACTGTGATCAGGAATTACATTTTGCTAAGAACAGTTTTATTCCTCTATCACTGGGCAAATCCTAAAGCTAGCTCTTACAGCCAGTTGAAAGTGGCTTCAGAAACATGGCAGAAAGAAGTTCAATGCATTCTTCGCAGAGAGTAAAAATTTCATAATCCTCACAAATCTAGTGCAAAAATAACGAACAAAGCAAAAGTTTAAATGCAAATAAATCAACAGATTTTATGGTGATGAACACCAGCGTGTTCATCAATAAGAAAGAAAATTACCAGATGAAGCATAATTTACTGTAGAAAAGAACAAACAAAAACTATCATAATAAAACTAAACACAAATGACAGTGGACATGGAAACATTAAACTTGATCTACCTGTGTTTTTCTTCTTGAGCAGTTACAGTGAAGACAAGTTACTGCTATTTTTCCTCATACCCTCTACCCTACCACAGCTTCCTGCACTGCAGTGGGGTCAGCTATAGGTGCAGGACTACAGTAGAGGAAGTGACTGACATGATGTTGCAGCCACTCTGCAGCTTTTCAGCTTGAGGCTGCAAGTACTAAACCCTTGGTTCAGATAAACCTCTCCACCATCAGCAGCTTACATGCAGAAGGAACCAAGTGTAAACATACACAGGACATGCAATTTGGAAGAAGAAAGCGTGCGATTTGTGGAATTGGTCTTGCAAACTTCTGAAGGGTTACACAAGGCTACCACAGTGGCCCTAATGAATACTGTTTTTAGTTCTAGAAAGTCCTGTTTTGCTCCTTTTCTCAAGTTTATATTTAGTTGTGAAGGTATCAAAAAATATTGACCAAGTTCATTCAGCCTCATGAACATTTTTTCATGTCAGCCATATTTTAATTTTCATTATAGTTCATACTAAACATAAGTTTAACTTTTATAATGGAAAGATTTTACTATTTTTTTTAAACATCTCCACCTCATTTTAAAACAACATATTTAAAACTATTTGCATTAGACCCTCTTAAAACTAAAAGCCTCTGCAACAACATAAGACTACAAATATTCAGCTGTGAAATAAAAATATATAAAGAGAAATAGTTCATTAAGAAATAGTTAATTCTAAACTTGTCAAGCAGTATAACTTCAAATACTGCTCCACAGAGGGAAAAACCGGGTAAATAAGCAATGAGGGGTCAGATATGAAAGGAAAGTGATGCCGTTTCCTTTTGCAAAGCTTCACTGGTCACCAAAGTATTGACCTACAAATTTTAATACCTTATCACAAAAATGTATTGAAGTTTCTCCGGAAAATGAGAAAAAGTTTGAGGAGAATGAAACATTTCGTAAAAAGCGATGGAAACTATTACTATGCATTCATTCATGAAACTGATCGTTGTAAATATCTAAACTCGGTGTACTTAGTTTCGTTAAGTACTTCAAAGTTGTCTTGCTGGTTCTACTTTATATGGTAGTAACTCAGCATATTCCCTTTGAAAAGAAAAACCTACCATCCTACCAACAAGTGTTGCTCTGTACTCTTAACACACCAGTTCTGACCACTGCTCAGTACAAAAATAGCTTGTGTTTGGTGCCATTTGATCCCTGGGATGCAAGTCAAACAACGTTGGTGGTAGCAGTGACCTTAACGGTGCCACAAGGGATAGGTGAGGAGGAGAAGAGTGTAGGCCAGCCATTATTCACACAAATGTTTGCATAAGAAAACACAACAGGACAAAAACAAGTCTAAAATAACTTGTTTCAAATGACTATAGATCAAAAATGTGAAAAAGAGTCACACACACACACACACACACACACACACACACACACACACACACACACACACACACACACACACACACACACAAAGAGTGCTAGGCCTCCATCTGAGGCCTAGCACAGATGGAAATGCCATTAACCTCTCTATCTGCTTCCTGATTAGCTCTTTTGGCTGGGAGAGGGTGATGGCAGGCCTGGTCAGTGGCTGATAACCCACATATGAGAGGCATCACAGCCCACAGCACCTGGAATTAAAACCAGCCATATTCTCACTCTGTTCAGCTGATGTACATAAAACCAGACACACCTCATCATCTAAGCTGAAAAGCGGTCAGACAAGTTTTTAAGTTAATCAGACTTTTAGAAGTACTAAACTTCATCAGTTTATCTTGATTTTTGAAATTTTTCTTTTAAAAAACATATCAGTAAAGGCTGAACATTAATCTTATTCATTTACTGTGATTCTTACTACTGCAGACAGGACAAATTTTTTAAAAATCCATGAAAATGATCAGTTCTAAAGCAGCACTCGCTGAGTATATCAGGGTAAGACTTTACATAATCCCTTCCTCTATGTGAAAGGCAGTATGCATTACTCTTTTACTCTTTAATCTTTTTTAATCTTTCTGGAAATACAAAGAGAAAAGACTGAAATATCTAGAATCAACAACCAGACATTGTGAAGGTTCCGTGATGTTTCCAAGCTTTCACTGTGACAACCAAGTCAAGCTGTTTATATTCTGATCATAACATATATTTTCTGAGGAAGCAAAAACACCAGAGACGGCACTTCCCCACTTTTTTTTCTATTTTTTTCCAGAGTTCTAAAATTAGTCAGGAATTTGGTTGTGTGTCTCTGGACCGCCCCCCCGTCACACACCTCCTCTCTTACTAACATATACAACAGCCTGTATGCTGGAGAAGTCTTCTAAAGGACTTTTTACACAGGCTTATTAACCAGAATCACATTGTTTTTTCTTTCTTTATGAAGAAAAAACAAAAAGTCTCTTCATCTTCCCACAAATACTATATTCTCCTCAATATATGCATTTCTAATCTGTAGAAAATTAAGCTACACTGAAGTGCAATTTACAGTTAGTCTCTCCACTCTGACACAATCTCTTGACTTCAGATAATTAAAGATGAATTGATACTTATGTAATTTGTTTCATTCAAGCATGCAAGAAAACTTCCCATGAGCCCTGTCTATTTTTTTCATAAGCTCATAAGCTTAGTTATGAAAAGCAGGGTTGCATCTAAGTACCTTGTGTCTATAGTGCATCAGAAAAAGATTTTTTTAAAAAGCAGAAGTTGCATGATATTGGAGGAGCTCTTACCTGTCATCCAGAGGAAGACCATCTCTTCTTCGCTCCTCCACTACCTGCAAATAAAAGGAAAACAAGACATCATTTAGAAAGGTTAACAATGTGAAGAATTGCATTTTCTATCTCAGTTTGGTCATAGAAACAGGTCAGTTGGGATATTTGTGGATTGCCTCATGTCTGCCACACATTTTGCAAGCATTGACATTGTACACAAGATAGAAAAGCAAGTGTCTCTGACATTAACTCTGTTTTCAAAACGCACATGCAGCTTAAATTAAGGAATCCAGGATTGATAATCAAATCATAGGGACAACAGTAGGATCTTTTTAGAAAATCAGGCATGGATACTATGCCTGATAGTATCAGCTCAACCTCTGTAATCCAGTCTGAGCATGCCATGTGGAAAGCTTCCCAAACACAGCTGAAACCAGATATCTACACTGGAAAACAGGAAGCTGTTTTCTAACTGTCTGACATAGGGCAGCGTGATATTAAGAAAACTGCTGAGCATTCATTATAGGGCTGAAAGTTTATAGAAAATTGTGCAATGGCAAAAATATTGGTAAATATTGCCATGATTCAATTGTGTATCTTCTTTCCTCTCCTTCTCATCTGTGCTTCCATCGTTTAATGACCTTTAGAATTTTGGACAATGTCACTAGTAATGTTGTGCCGATCAATTAGTCATTGATCATCAATTGGTCAGTTTCTATGAAAAAGTATATAATCTGTGATTGCCGATCACTGTTTATGTTGATGATCACAAAAACCGATCACCTGTGTCTCATACTACGCAGCCTGCAGAGGCGCTGTGTATCTCTCACTTTCTTTCAGACTGCACAGCCACACACCTTAAGCAACACTGTGTGTAGCTTTAAAACATTGAGTGAACGGGAAAGTTTGAGTGTTGCGACAAAAAAATACCTTTTGGGTCAGGCAAGTCAAAATGCACCAGCACAACAAATTTAATGAAATTTATTTATATTGAGGCTGAATGCAGGAAAAAAAGGCATCCAGAGCCATCAGATAGTGGGTAAGGCAGCACATAATTGCCAACACCTATCTGGATGAGTATGACGGTCAGAAAGCTAAGCAAATAACCCAAAAAATAATTGAAGTCATCGAGCTAGATGACCAGCGGTGAAAGACGCTGGATTCTACTCTTGCTGACGGGCCTCCGCTACGTGATACTGGAAAGTAATACATCTCAGAAAAGTATAGACACTGGAGCTCCACCGGACAGTGTTCTCTCACATCAAACGCCTCCTTCAAGCTGCAGCATTTAACTTAAAAAAAACACAAGTTTTTACATATAAAATAAACTTTTACTATGTCCTAACCTGAGACAAATAATGTGTAAAGAAAAAAGAATTGCTCACTCAGCAACAACCAATCAGAACCAGCACAAAGCAACTAGCTGTGCTCTCAGGCAGTTTTGATTTGGCAACTTAGGACTGCTTTATAAAGCAACCTGCATTTTCCGTTGAATGAATGTTTCCTTTTTTACATACATTTGTATAGGCTGTCACGATAACAAATTTTGCTGAGTGATTAATTGTCTAAAAAATTATTGTGATAAACAATAATATTGTTCAAGACCTTTTGACGCTGATGTAATGGAAATGACGTAATAATGCATGCTATTTCCTGCCATAGAAATGATCGAGTCTGTATACTAGATAATCACTAGATTTAAATAGAGAAGATGGGCACATCCGACTACCTAATGCAATAGTTCACGATTCTTTGCCAAAATGTTACCCTTACGACAATCTTAGAACGTTGGGCGTTCCAAGATTGTCGCTGGTGATTTGGTAACCGATCATCCTGTAGTGAGGTGTGTTACATAAATCATTGTGGCCACGCAGATCTAAATCAGGGGTTTTCCCCAACTGGGAGCTTAAAGCTGAATGTGACAGGTATCCAATCAGAAAGCGTGGATGCACGCTTTCTGAAGGAAATTACTGAGGGGAATCCCAATCAGCTGACATGCAGCCCAAAATCCAGCAGGCATTGGAGATGATATGTGGAAACAACATTAATATTTATTTAACATTTCGTGCAAAGAAATGACAAGGAGAGGAGTTGGAGCCAAGTTGCTATAAACCCGGTAAGTTTTCAGCTGTTCTTCGTTAAGTGACATAAATAGGTTATAATGATTTTCATGGACCTTACCACAGGGGCCGTGTTTCATTGGCTAATGCCCATTTTACGTCACAGCGCAGCTACCACGTGCTTGACTGTTTCACAAACACAAGCTACAGTAGTAAAACATGCTAATATACATTGTGGACTAGGAGACCAGCAGAAAGTTTTTGCGTCAGGACTCGAAAACGAATGGTTCTCCACTGCCAGTGGGGAATCTGTACAGGCGATGTCAGGTATCCTGATTGTATTTCCAAAATCTGAAATGGAATGTCTTGCTTGGATTAAAGCTTGAGCACAACTGCATTTGCAGCTCAACCTTCGTAGGATCAATAAGAACAAAGGATTGTCTGCTGGTGTAAGTATTATTGCTTTGCCTTCTTTGTGTTTAGTGAATGAAAAAAATAAAGTCAATAATAAACACATCCATTATGAAAACCTTTTAGCCAAGTACAGCATAATGGCANCCGATACAACTTCTACACCTTGAAGCCTGTCTGCTACAGCCTTACGTTAGCTGAACAGATCAATATGCAATGTGTACGATATCTGACATACATTAAAGATTTTATTTTACCTGAAAAGGCTTTTTACTAAACTGTAATCGTGTTAGCCACGCTAATCGTGTTAGCCACCAAGTACCGCGTATCAGGCCTAGGCACATTTGAACATTTGCCAACAGAAATCACCCTCAAAACCATGAATGCCCGATTTACCCAGCCTTGCAAGAATAGGCGTCAGTGATTTTGTCCACAGTTATATTTATGCTTAAGATCTGAGGATCTGTTATGTTCCTCATTGACCGATAGCATTTGGCTATCACGCGCACAATCTTGGAGGCATCACGTGGCTCAAACACCTTGATGTTGTCCAAAAAAGATGATATGAACTTGTTGGTTCTCCTGTCCATTGTCATGGCTGATATTTTTTGAAAATCCGGCAGAAATGCTACACTAATCAACTCAGAAATATTCGGCAGAGAGTCAGTCGAAATTAAATTACACATGGAAACTAAGCACAGCGAGGCTTTGTTGTGAGACATGCAGTGAATTTTATTGACCCATGTTGCTTAAAGGAACTTTATTCTGCATTTTCCAACCAAAAACTCAAACTCATGTCTTTTATGTGGCTTCTTAAAATTCATCAGACATTAGGTGGTGCTTCAACGAGGCAATGTTTGAAGTACATTTACCATTTCCCAGTTGCTGTTGCTGGCGTGTGTGCTGGGATTGTGATGAATCTCAACATTCCCCTAGACATCCAGCCATCAGTGACTACAAACATGTTGCATGTTATTGTTTTCATCCAGAATTTTTGCGCAATGCTGGAGGGCAGAAAGACAATTGTTTTGATGCAATTCATAGCCGCGTCTGCTGCGGTAGAACAATTCTATTATACTGAAACCTGAAGATATAGTAGTTTAATGCAGTGCACCAGAGCAAAAGAGAAAAATAAACACATGGAAGAACATCTCAAAAACCACTTGTATTCTCTTCTCGTTTTCTGCGATGGCTACGCTATACACAAACTTGTCATAGC
The DNA here is from genome assembly GCA_903067075.1 of Micropoecilia bifurca. Lineage (NCBI taxonomy): Eukaryota > Metazoa > Chordata > Actinopteri > Cyprinodontiformes > Poeciliidae > Micropoecilia > Micropoecilia bifurca. The sequence goes on along the minus strand of CAEGAF010174937.1, from coordinate 1,340 downwards.
AACTGACTGACAAAGAGCTCCAACTTGTGTATCAAGATTTAACATTAAAAAAAACTAGCAAACATTTCCCACAAAAAGAACAGAACATTTAGTTTGTTACAGTATTATGTTTTCAGGCTTGTTTATTTGAACGTCTGAACACAACGTTGATTAGCTAATTAAACATCTGCTCTATTGATGACCTGTTAGAAAGTTGATGTGTGGGTTGCGTTTTTTGGTTAACTGAACGAAAACACACAGAATGTACTTAACTGCCTCATTTATCACCGTCTTAAGGTCTGGATAAATATAGCTGATTCTGCGGCAAATCGGTATTTTAAGGTTGTCAAGAGTCAAGCTAGCATCTGACCTACTTTCTGCTACCTCTCTATTTTTATTTTAATTAAAACTTTAAAATGGAATTTGCTTCATATATAAAACTGGTCTGAACAGCTCACTATACATTATAGCATTCTGCAGAGGTTTCTCCCTTACATGATACAGACGGTACCCAGAACAGTCTGTCAACACCCTTTTAACCTGAACAAGTTCAAATAAGATTGAAAGCACAACTCCCGTTTGTGGGATGTTTTGGACATTCAGTGTGATCAGCAGTGTCTCTGCATCAGAGCTCACACCCACAGGTGATGATTTTTTTTCTGACTGACCAAGTGACATTTTACTTTGTTTCCACATTACTCAATATAACCAGTTTTGCTTGCTTAGCACTTCAACTTAACCAGAACCAAAGTAAGCCACAAATCGAGCCAAAAATTCCTAATATTTAGCAAATTTGTAAAAGCTTGATTCTTCTACTTAACTTGACAGGCGCCAGAAGAAGTGCTGCAGTGATTGGAGTTTTGTCCGGGTGTATGGAGACAACAGTACTGAGGTGCTGCCCCTCCCACACTTGCTGCCCCACACTGCTTGGACAACAGGCTACATCAGACTCCCACATTTTTCCTATGTTCTACAGCTAGACTCCAGCGAGAAGTAGGTGATTTGAACCTATTTCTAGTTGTCATTACATTTTCTCTGAAGGTTATCAATTGACTCATACCTAGTCTAAATGCCTTTCCTCTACTTTAAAATTCTAAATGACTTCAGAATAATGGATTTAAAGGATATTTCAATAACATCTGAACATTCATAACTTCTCTTTTAGACTACAGACCAAATAATAGCATCTGACAAATATATTTGTAATTTCTAAATGAATCAAACTGAATTATGCACTGCAAAATAACATTGCATACATTGCTTCCCACAGTCCTTTAGAAAACACGGGAGTATGGGGTACCGGGCCCTTTGATACGGGCTGTCAGGTCCCTGTATGACCGGTGTCAGAGTCTGGTCCGCAT
>CAEGAF010174928.1:0-30644 GCA_903067075.1 Micropoecilia bifurca | reverse complement strand
TATATATCACTTAATTGACCATGACCCTAACAATGCTACTCCTTTGTATCATTTACAAACTTTGTTAGAAGTATTGAACTGAGAGGTAATTTGTATTATAATTTGTTCCAACAAGTGTTTGCCAATTGTTGCTGCCACTAGTCTGGAGGAGCTGTGTGGGGAAGTGGCAGTGGAGGGTGTGATTTGAGAGACATAGGCTCAGCTAAGGACTACAGCTGGATAGAGGAGCTTTTCATGGGCGCTTAGGCATTACAAATGGGAAGGAGGTTGAAGGATCCTTCAAACATGCATGAAAGAATCAAAGCAAAACTCTGGGTATTTTTAGATAAGAGAATAACATTAAGCTAAAAACAACATGAAGCTAAAAAATAATTGACTTTACATAATATTCTCCCCCCTTCAAATTTGTACTATATATTTGTAAATGACCAGAGCCATGAAATAATAAACTGATGACTGAAAATAATCAGTACACAACATACTGTGCTTAAAATTTTAACTATTAATCTTAACAGGCTTTGTTTAATATATGCCTCAAGACATCATAAAACAAAAATATAGATTTAATTATAATATGAATATTCAGCAAATTCTAGGTGTTAATAGTGATCATACTGTAACGAGCTCTTCATGAGGCAGAATAAGTTCCCATTCTGAAGACTGTACTGAAAAATAATTCATGAATTGATGAACATGGCTTACCTATTCACTTTGCTATGCCAATTGAGACACTCTTACTGTTTCCCCTAAACTAAGTTATAGACGAGGAGGAATTTCACAGGCAGTTTTCAGTCCATGCTCAGAGAGTGATGTAGCCAGATCTTTATGATTGTGTGAAACTCTCTTTAACACCACAGCATTTGCTTTCATCTCTCCCGTCCATATGGTGAAGCACTACAGTGAGGATGAATAGATAGGCTCCGCAACTTAAATACATCAGCGTGTATGAGGTCATGTTTTATAGCGAGCACCGAGCTCTTGAGGGCTATTTAAGACTGTGTGTTCATTGAAATGGCACTGGGTTCCTGTTGGCAAACCCCAGCCCAGATGTTCATTTTCACTGTGAAAAGAAGTGATGGTGATTTACCCTGATTTCCAATGCCTTGATTAGCTGCTCTCTCATGCATTTCAAATTCATAGAAAGTCTCGCCCTGCTAAGATATTTACAGCACATGTTTAGAATTTACCTCAAAATAAAACTATCTGGACAGAATAATTTAATGCAAATGCATATTTATGCCTTGTTTTCTTAGCAGCTGTTTACCATGAGTTTGGGTCAGCCAAGCCACAACAATTAATTTAGCATTTCATCATGTTGACCAATCCCAACACAAGCAATATATAAAAACGCAAATGGAACATAAAACACATCTGTACATGTAAGTGCTCACCAGCAAGAGACGGCATGTGTACACCCACATTTAACATGATCTCCGGTAAAATATTTTTTTTCCTCCAATATTTTAACTCCTACAACAATTTTCATACAGCTCTACAATAACAGTTCTTTACCAATAATCAATTTACAAGTTCCTCAGTTAAGATTCAGTCGGAAAAGTCATCAGGGTGCTCCTGAAACATGAAGATGTTGAACCAATAGTCCGTTGTTCAGCTGTGATAAGGAAACCAGGGATTTACAGGAAAATGCACATTGCATGTGTCTATCACAATCTAGTCAACATGTCTTTGCCAAAAATGCAAGCAGAGAGTTCTGTACATACATATTCATATGCAACACCTTCAATATGAAGGTTTATTATGAAAGATAATCATATTTAAGCAAGAGATAAACATATTTATATTCTCTTGGTGGAGATAGTTAAAAAGTCCTTTATCCAAGGCTCTCCAACTGGACTTCCACAGGTAGTGTTTAAGTTAAGAGACAAGTGGGTGGCTTCTTGCTATAGTGGCAACACATAAAACAGATGGTAAAAGACAAAAATATAACAAAGCTCTGAATTTGTTCATCTATAATACAGTATTAAAATTTTTTAAACAATCAAAAAAACAAACAAACAAAAAAAACAATGCAAAAGTTGAAATTGGTGCTCCTCTGTACATCCCTGTATACCTCTCCGACTAGTTAGTTCTCCTTTTAGTTGCGTCTTTGTCTGTATCCTGTTTCCCGTCAGGTAAAGCCGCCTTCATCTCGCACACTGAAAACGGCATGGGTAAATATCACAGGTCACAGGTTTCTAAATGTCTCACACTTGTGACTACATTTTAAACGTGTTTTAGTCCAGATAATATAGAAGCACAATATCAATTGTTTACCACAACGGCTGAATTCATAAGTTGTTCCCTGTGCTGATGTCTGATTGTAGTAGTCATTTTGGTTTACAATGACAATGAATATAGTTGGAAACAACAAGATTTTGTCTTAGTCTTCCTTTGTGATAAATGGAGAAAAAAGTGCCAGACATGGACCCTGAACGCATGTGGTGGATAGCGTGAGATGTGACAACCCTTTCCCATGTGGTTGCGCAAACCCTGGTCTCCTGTTGCCATGGTAGGGGTTTAGATTAGGACGATAGTCTCGATTCTGGCGCGTTCCGATGGATCGGGGGTCATTCGGGGGCTGCTGTTGTTGGACCTCCGAATGCTGCCCGTTCCATGGCACAGCGCCCCCTGTAGTCATGCCATCGTTGTGGGTGACTGGCTCATCTGCACCCTCATAGACTGGACATTACTGAGGATTTTCTTCTGATGGCCTGCCAAGGTCACTCCTATTCTTAGTAAGTCCCTAGAGAGAAACAAGCAAAGAGAAAAAAAAACAACCTGAAAACCAATAGCTTCTTTTAAAGGCATATATCAAAGAATTTCAATCACTCTGAATGTAAAACAGATCATTTTAATAAAATGTGATTAAAATGCCTCATGAATGGTTTGATACCCCACGTTTGCATTGTCATATTATATATTACATTCCTCAATTCAATTATTCCGATCATTTTTGATAGACAATGTAGTGATAGTAAAGTGGAAGGAGAGCTACATAGTTTTGAAAATATCTTCTATGTGGCATGTATGTGTATCAGACCCCATTTACTTTGATACTTATGAATAAAATCCAGTACCACAAGTTGTCTTTCAAAGGTGCAGAATTAATTAACTATTCACTAATTTAATCTCAGTTTAAATTTGATTGTTCTTTGAAAAGCTCAGAGGTTTGCTGGTCAGCAGACAACTGTATGAAAATGAATAAATGCTAGAGCAATAAAGTTGTGGAGAAATTTAGCACAAGGGTAGGTTACAAAATAATTATTTTATAATAATATAACATTTTAAGATTGGGATATTTTACAAAGCACTTGCAAGGCGCATCTTATTCAGTCAAGGCGAACTTCAGAGAATTTGCAGAGATCAACAATTTCGGTGAAAGAATCTGTCACCATTACCAGTAGAAAACATGCAGTCCACAAATCAAGTCCTTATTGTGAAATGGTAAGAAGAAAAGAAACAAAAAAAAACAAAAAAACAACTGGACAACAAACTGAAAACAACTGAGGATGCTGGACTGACTGCTGGGGAAAAAAAAACATCCTATTGGCTATTTGTTGCAAGATGTGTCAGTAATGTGTGAGACAGATTGGAGCTCAGATTGGATCATAACCGAGCTTTAAATGTAGCCTATTGTACATTTAAAGCGGACATCACTCTGGATACCCCATTTCATTTGTGGTGGCAGCAAATTGCTGAATGGACAGTGAAGCTGAGCAATCTTGAAAGAAAACTGGTGGTAAATATTTGAAGTTTCTTGCAGCTCAACCACCACAAGCCAGACCTGCAATGGAGTGGATCAAATTAAAGCATATTCATGAATGGCCCTAAGCCATGACCGAAATCCAACTGGAAAACTGTAGAAATATGAAAACATTGTAGTTCAGAGATGTTCTTCAACCAATCTGGCAGAGACTCATCTACTTTGGAGAGGAATACTCCATTTCAGATTTTTATTTGCACAAACATGTTTTCGCTTTTCTTGCATGCCACACTTGTGACTTACTATGTATTAATTTATGGAATTTTATGTCCGTCACATATAATCCTCTGAGTACACTAGAGTTTCTGGTTGTAAGATGGCAGACTGGAGAAAGGGCTAAGTCAGGGACCTCAAATACAGGCCCCTAGGGGCTGATGTCCTGCAGGCTTTAGACGTGACTCTTCTTCACCACACCCGAGTTAAATAATCAGTTCTACATGTTGAACTAGGGACACATCTAAAAGTTGCAGGCCTGGATTTGAAGATCTCTGGTCTGGGCAGTGTGATTACATAGGCAAAAAAACACATTTATTATCATTCACCATATGTGGAAGTATAATTTGAAAATAGGGAATGAGTGGTTATTAACAGAAAAGAACTTTACAAAATTAATTCAAACAGGGAGAAGAGTCTGTTAACCATGTTGCTTGGAATTGCAAAGAGGCTTCATAAATACTATCGAGGCCTTGAGCATCAATTTTTAATAAATATGCAGGCATAATTTTACTTTATGACAACACTGATGATTAATATATATGAAGTGAAATGATGGTATCTGAGTAACCACACTGACAAACAGTCCAAGAGTTAGCAAACACCTTTTTTGTCGACAGTCACACAGTTTTTAAATACTTAATTTTACATAAGCCAGTGAACTCACTCTGAGGTGATCTGAGCCACAAGCTGCAGGGAAGTAAAGCCTGAGTTGAGGAAGTTGTCTCTGTACTGGCTCATCTTGATGGCAGCAAGCCAGTCCTCTACCGAACTGAAGGTGTTGAAGTCGGGTATGGATCTGTCCAACAATGGCTGAGAAGGCCTGGAGGAAACAAGAAGGAGCAGGTGAGATGAGAAGGAGAAATGGACTTTGATGCAATATTAAGTGAGCTGTGTTTTAAGAAAACAAGAGTAACTGTGGGGTTCTTATTTGTGCAGGTGTATATGAAAAGACACAAGCAAAACAGCCAGTAGCGTGTTTACAGTGGATCTATCTACCTGGAAATGTTTGAAAAAGAACAAAAATTATCTGGCCATCATCTGGCCAGTACTATTTATACGAAAAGGCTCATTATGGCTGTGGGAAGTCGTCTCAACACCTTAAAGACCTAAGAGTAAGAGCATGCCCTAATGCAAAACCCCAGTCTGACACATAGCTGGGAGTTCACCTAGGGCAACATGGCAGCCAGCCAAATCACAATGCCAAACAAATAGCTTTAAGTTTCTGACTGACCCTCAGTAGCTCAGTCAAACCAGAGATTCATAAAATCTGTGTAGAAGGGAAGGGAAAAACTAGAACCAGTCACTGTTGTACATGGATCAAGCAACCTGATATAATCTGATCGATTAAATATTGATAAAAACGTAAGTCAAAGTTTTCAACATCTAATAGACTCTTACAGAATTTCTAGCAACTTTAAATGAACTAAGTACTCATCAAAATTATCAAAAGAAAGGTCATTTTAGGACAAAAAATGAAAGTAATTCAAATCCCCATGCAGAAAATGAAAAATAAGAATAAATTCATGATTAAAGAATGTAATCTTAATGAAATAGTAGAAGCACTTTTAAATTTATTCCAGCAAAGTGGGATGTACGCCTTTTTCCTGACATCTACGGCTAAGATGTACCATTTATTGGCACTGAACTGTTTCATGGTAATAAGCCTCAGTTTGCTGGCAAGTTTGACATTGGAATTAGAATTGTAACTTAACTAGCTGAAGATGCCACATAAATATTTCCATTGATAGTCACAGTGAATATGAGTTAACAAGCTTGGGTTGCTTTTAATGCTGAACTTTAGCATTAGTGTTGCTGCTAAGCTTGCTAAGATGCAAATATTAGGTCTTGTTCCAATACAGAAACATAATGATAGTTAAGAACTATCTTATATAGTTCTTAAGCTAAGGACAAATTTTTAACTTATTTTAAGTTATTTTCCTCTGCAGTAAAAGTCTTATTCAAATGATGTGGTCGGGACTTTTTAACCAAGATATTGTAGTCAATTAGAAATTTCATCCATTTTTTAAATATCATATTTTCAAACTAATAAGCAGTACTAAAATAATTTTACAAATATCTGATATTTAGTGCCCTATGAAAATTTATTTTTATACTGTATATATTGTACCAAATGCAAAATACTGAAATCAGGAAAAAAGTATTTTTTTCAATAATAAACTAATACAACTTTTTTTTCTGAAAGCAACATGTATTCCAAATGTCTCCTGTTTCTACACATTTCCATAATGCGTTTGCCTTATTATTGAATGGCTATGACTCAAGTGAAACTCCCTGAAAGTATCAGGATTCAATGGGTGGAAAGAAAAGCAGCAAGGGAAAAGTTCAAGTTTGATGCAATCAACAGTAATAAGACCATTACTATTTTATGAGGTGATACAAATAAACACAAATAGTAAGCTAGCTTGTGCAGATTGTGTAAGGGAACTTGGTGCACATAAACAGATGAAAAGCATTTTTAATATCAAGTTAAGGGTGTGTGTGTGTGTGTGTGTGTGTGTGTGTGTGTGTGTGTGTGTGTGTGTGTGTGTGTGTGTGTGTGTGTGTGTGTATCTAGTGAATTACTTTACTCACACAGCAGGGATGTTGGCTACAGCTTTTAGGCTGGTGGGGTTGCGGATCATTTTGTCGAGGGTGCTGACAATATCTGCAAAGCGAGGTCGTACATTGCGATCTTTCTGCCAGCAGTCCAGCATTAGTTGGTGCAAGGCGCTGGGGCAGTCCATGGGTGGTGGCAAACGATAATCCTGCTCAATAGCATTGATTACCTAAGAGATAATTAGAACATTTTGAGTAATGTGACACTTTCAGTAGGAAATATTTGAAACAAAGGTCTGGGGAGCTGTTAGTAGTCAGTGTCTTATTTAGTCTCTCTTGTGGGGAATTCTGGCTTTATTGTTTCAAACTAAGAAAGCAGTCTAATACAGATTACAACCTTTAAAGCCACACATCTGAATACTTAGATCATGTGAAAGTGTCTTCACATAACTTGCATGTCTTGTCTGCATGGATGAGGTTTTTTTTTACCATCTGTTAGGTGAACAATAATACAAACTTAAATAAAAGCAAAACAAAAAAAATTCTTCTGCAAATGTGTCTGCTGAGTAATTACAGCACTCTCTTCTATGCCTCAAATTGGCCCTGCCAGCACCCCTCTGCTGCTATAATATAGGCCAACTGCTGTTCGTCGCTCAAGTGACAGTTTGCATTCAGGCTAATGTGCCCTTCCTCCTGACACTAGCCAATCATGGCAGCCCTGGAGGACAAAGTGGGGAAGCAGAGTGGAAGTAAAACACTAGCTGTGTCACTGTAGGAGCCAGTGACGGAATGGAAGATTTGAAATAATTAACACTTTAGAAAACAGACACTTGACACATGCCTCTTAAAGACTTCACAGGTATGATGGCCTTTTATTTGTAAGAGACTTAGACAAGTCAAAGTTAGCCAAGTGTTTAGGTGAACTAAATTACTGCATGCATTTACAACTAAATACAGTATGCAATGCAGGTTTAATGCAGGTAGATACCACTCACAATCTACTTTATTAGGCATAACTGTTCCATTACTTGTTTACACAAAGAGTCTGACGATCACAGGGCAGCCATTTGGGGCATTTGGTGAAAACAGCTTACTGAAGTTCAAATTCAGCATCGGAATGGTAAAGAAGATTGATTTAGAGAACCTTTCATGTGTAGACAACTGTTTTGGAAGCATCAGGGGTAAAAAAAATAGGCAGACTGGATCATGATAATAGAAAGAGTAGTGGAAACACACACTTGTTACAACCAAGGTCTGTGGAATACCGTCTCTGCAAATACAGAGTGTTGGGCATTAAATGAAAAGGGCTTCAGTAGCAAAGGATAATACTGGGTTTCACATGTTGGCTGAGAACAAGATACACAGGCTAGTGAAAAATAGACAAAAACAAATAGGAAAGAATATTGCCTGTCCTGAAGTCTTGATTTTAGACACTGAATTGGGTCAGGAATGTGAGTAAACAATATGAAAACATGAATCCACTCTACCTTGTATCAGTGCTTCAGGGTGGTGGAGGGTGTAATGGTGTGACTATCTTTCTGATTATTTAACATTGTTTGAATGCCACAGCCTACTATAGAATCATCGCTGACAATGTCTATGTCTGAGTGGATATAATATCTATCTCTGTGTGACCACAGTTAATTGGTCTCAATACAAAAGAGACCTTTACATTGAGGTAAAATGGTAAATTCAAATCATATATTTGCAGGTAAGGAAATGGGTGATGCTTTTTATCAATTTGAATCAAAATATGCAGAAATACATGCAGGAATGTTTTAAACATTGTGCTAAATCTATGCCATGAGAAATTAAAGCCATTCTGAAGGTAAAGGGTGGTTCAACCAGGTACCAACAAGTTGTGACTAATAATATGTCTGGTGTGTGAATGTATCTAAAAATATATCTTAATAACAAAGTGTCTTTAGACTGGGATTTAAATACAAAACTTCACAAAAACCCTTTTACAGATTATTAATAGTATATATTATGTGCTCTTTTTTTACCTAAAATGCTTGGCTGCAAATCACACTTCAAGTGTAAAACCCACGGTAAGATATACTATTCTGTAAAAATGTTTCTGTAGTTTGAAGACTCAGTTTCGAAGCTGAGTGTAGCTCAACAAAATCTACTTAAATGTCACACATGAAGAAGACAGGGAAAATACAAGACGGGAGCATAAAAAAAGGAACTTGAAGGCTATATTGAGGAAGATGGATTTAAAAGAAAAAAAGGGAACCAGCAGCTTTTACTTTTGTGTGGGTGTGTAAGAGGATGCGAGGAGTGTGTTTGCAAGCGCCTGAATATGTGCGTGCTCAGAGGAGGCGGACATGCTGAGTGGCATCAGTCCCACCAGGCAGTGCTTGCTGCTGGCCCACTGAGGCAACATCTGCTTGGTTGGACTGTCCCGGTGGAGTGAGGTCCACAGAGGCCTGGTGGTTGGCTCCTCTTCTCACTAAGGGAAGCTTAGGGAGAAAGACCTCATAGTATGGGACCACTTCCAGTGGTTGTGCGTGTTTGTGTTGATGCCTGTGAGTATGGATCTTATCCAAGCGGACACGGGGAACAAAGCAGAGCTCTCAGCAATCATTCATTGCTCTCAAAAGCTGGCCAGGAAGGAAAGGGATAGTGTGAGGCTTTGCCCATAATAAGTCTGCTTTCAAAGTCAGAGTCAAGGACATCTTCACTGATGGCGTGGATGAAAAAGGTGATTTATTACAGCTTCCTTTTTCGTACAAGATATCCTTAATTGTGTTTGGGTTAGTCTTTGCATACACACATGCATACAGGCCACATCATTTTCATAGGACTCAGTGATTACTCTGAGACATATTTAAGTTAAATATTTGTTGAAAGGGTAGTGACCCTTTCAACAATTTCCCAACAGTTGAATTTCCTGAGAAACTACCGACTCTTAAAGGGCACATACTGTAAATGTATGCTATTTCTTCCATTCTGTCAGAAATGTTGTAACTTTTCTGTTTACAGAAACAGAGAGTGCACATGCATTTCCCTGCCAAAAAAACATCCCTGCAGCCCAGCATCAGAGCTTTGTTTGGAAGGAATAAACAGCTTTGTATAAAATGAAACAGTGGTGCTACAAAGACTTATTCTCCCCCACACAAGGCAGCCTCTGAACTGTCTACAATGGTTTGCTTGTAGTGCAGTCCTTTTTTCCCCTGCTTTACTTGTGTACATCACAAAAGATACTTTTGGTTAATGCCTGCCCAGTAGCTTGTTTGGAGCAACTCTAACATGAAAAAGCAGGTGGCTTATGCTCCTTTTCTTTCATCAATTAAAGGAAACTTTGAGCTTTTTGAGAAGCAACAAAGGCAAAAATGAAAAGCATACAGGCAATGACAAAATAATATAAGTCCACATTACATTGAATTTTATGTCTATGCCACACATTTCTTTAGTATCTTAGATATTCTGCTTCATTATCTGTACACATTCGCCTTTAAAATTACTGAAAGTGTAAATTCTGATCATTTCTTTGATTAACCACTAATATTTTCATTTATTCTTAGTCTTTTCCTTCATTCTGCTAACATTTTTCAGTTGACCTATTGACAGTTTGGGTAGAAGTCACAGATGGCACCGGAAACAGACAAAGGGGACACAGAAATCAGATGGAAAAATGGTTCTGCTGCTGGAAGAGATTTCAACTGACTTCACAGCCTCCTCCTCGCCTACAGAACATTTTATGGGCAGGGCCAAGAGACAGCTGTTTTCAATCACCATAAGTACCCAGACTCTACAGATCCTTTGATTAAGTGAAACATTTAGTCCTGGCCTCTAAATTTGCTGACAGTTATTTGAAATATTTTGTGGTTTTTCCAATCTTTGATTCTCCATCTTCAGTCCCTGTTGCACCAGCTCTTTGCTTCTCATCTGCTGCTACAAATCTTAATCTAAATAAATCTACAATACAATTATCATCTTCTAAGTCTTGACATCCATCAAACCAGAAACCTTGCGATTGACATTGAGTCTGCTGTGGGTCTTTTTTTCCTATCTAAGTGAATGCCACATATATGTTTCCTTGAGAGAAGGGATGGAATAAAGCTCTATTTTTAGAGCCACAGTTCATCACTGTGTTTTCAAGAGAGAATCATGATATGATTTCACAAAATACCGTATTTAAAATCACTTACATCCTGGTTGGACATGTCCCAGTAAGGTCTCTCTCCGTATGACATCACCTCCCACATGACGATACCGTAGCTCCACACATCACTGGCTGAGGTGAACTTTCTGTAAGCAATGGCTTCTGGAGCTGTCCACCTTACTGGGATCTTCCCACCCTAAGAAACAGAAAGAAAGAATTAACACGTTAGAGATATTTTAATGCTTTGATAAGGTTGATTTCGTTTCCGCTTGGGTTAAACTACAGCGAGCCGTTTTATCCTGAATACCACAAGACTTGTCTTGACTCTTAAGAGTTTAATATTCTTTCTTTCTTCACCCACTCTGCGTATTCATTCACCTGAAGCCAAAAAGATTCATAAGATTCTGCTTCCGTCCCACGAGTGACTCTGCACAGTCATCAACCGACATTACATTTACTACTGTCTTGTCTCCTATCTGAAGAAAGGAAGATAGATCTGGGCTTCTGCTCCTTCATTGAGCGTTACTGGCTGTAATTGGGCTACCAGGGCCTAAGGCATGCCACGTGCCCTCTTGAATGAAATTGACAGAAGCTTGCTTTAAATTCCACGCACACACCAAAGCAGTCTCAGCTGGTAACATATTCACAGACGGAGATGTTTGTGCGTCAACGCCCACACATCTAACTAGGCAGACAGACAAGTACATGCCTGACCATACTCCCTTCATTCACATCTGAGCTGAGCTCGCCACCAGCTTAATAATGCCAATTAACTGAACCTGAGCATTTGGAGATAAGCCGCTGTTGGAAACAAACCCAAGAGAAACAGGCACATACCACCCCCAGAGAGGAGAATAACACACAGATAATGGTTCTTTGGGAAATGTCCAAATTGCATGCTTATGTCCAACAGTTTCCTTTTTTGGTAATACATGTATTTGTATTATGATCATGTTCTGCAGGTCAGTGTTATGTTGTTCTACTGCAGTGGAGAATTTGAATACATGACTGAGCACACAGAAATGTGATAACTGATAGTAAACAGAGGTTGCTAGGAGGAATTTGGGGGGATTTTTCTACAGCATAACAGGATAAATGTTCAATTCAAGAGCAACAGTTTATATTTTCATTGCACATATCATACTGCTAGTGCTCTAAAAATTTTGAATGATCACGTTTCTATTCTCAAATTTAAGGCCCCATTCAACAAAAATGTTATGCATTGAATCCTGGACCTCTATTTTCACAGTTTAACTTCCCCGTTTGGGTTAAAATCCATTCTCTTATACTGTCTGCTCACACATTCTTCAGTTTTGGGGCTAGAGACAGTTCTTAGCTGGTTTTCTATAATAAATGGTTTGATTTTCCACCACCAAAGAGTCCATTCCAAACCACGTCATTATAAATGTTTGTTTGATCATGTAAATTATTAATTTCAAATGTAATTTATTAATTTAACTTGACATTTTAATATTTAATTGAGTCAGACCCCCATCTCTCCTCCTTCCGCAGTTTTGTTCATGTTTTTGTTACAGTTCATATTTTGCATAGAGACAATTTTACAACATATATATTTTTTCTTCCAGTGGCCTGTAAACAAATTCCCTAACAGCACCGCCTTTGTTTAATATTTTTTGTGAACAACTCATATTTCCAATCAACTGATCTCTCATCCACGCAACAGGTGAAAAACCAAAGTCAAACATAGCTTTAAATTAAAATTAATCACATATACTTGGATATATAAAAAGAGAGTAATAATGGGACAATATTGTGTATTTTTCAGGCACATATAGTTCTATTTTATAGCACAAAAAAGTAACTATGTTTTCTTCAGTTGCTATAAAATAAGTGAAGAAAGCCTATAAAATGCAATGATTTCAGAGCTTCTCATGCCTATTCTTATATCTCAGTTCGGTTTCTATCTGGATTGTTTCATCTCCACTGAGAACTTTGGCTGTGTTGTCTGGTTCATGCTTATGGCTGGGGGAAGAAATGATTTAGAAACAGAAAAAAATATATATCAGTATACATTTAGAGTGATCAATCATCTTTCTCTTCTGGGTAAATGTCTCATGTTTGTATGAGTATATTTGAGATGAAATATGAGGTTATAAATACAAAGTAACCAAAAAAATTAAAAAAATAAATAAATAGCTGGAAGCAAAATGTTGTCTATTACAATCCTTCTTTGACATAACTTCCTTGCTGCTTCTTCTCAGTTTGTACATCTGGTCTGTTGCCCCAGGACCCTATTAAGATATGAGCTGGGAGTTGCTGAAATAGGCCGAGTAAAGCTTCAAGTAAAGCTGTTTTCACACCAGTGGGACAGACATTAGTAATACTATTTTCAAGTCAACTGAGTCACAGATGTCTATGTATACTCTTTAGTAATTACTCCTCTGGGCCATTACTAGGCTCTGCCAAAACCCCGTTTTAACAACATACAGAGTTGACTGACTTATGAATAGACAAAGAGGGAAAGCAAAACAGAGTAATCACTTTCTTCAGCACCAAACGCATCAATAGCAGTAAATAGATCTTTAGGGGGCACAGAGGATGATACTTATGTTCTGTTGTTGGAATGGTGCTATGAGGGATGCTGCTAATAAAGTTCCTAAGGCTAGTCTATGAAAATATTATCAGAGTTGGTCTGTGGCTTATAAAAAAAATAACAAAATAAGAATGAGACCAGAGAGCATTGTTATGGCTCCACAAAAACTTTGAGTTTGTGGTTCCTAAGCCACTCTTTTAGTTATTTAGTGGAATAATTCAAATCTTTGCCTATTTGAAAGACCCAATTGTCCCCAAGCTTCCTGGCCCTTGTCTTCAGATGTAACTTCAACTTTCCACTGCATTCCACTTTCCTCATGGATTTATTTTGTGACGTAAAACATTCCCCCCAGCAGCATCAGACATGATGCTACCACCTCCATATTTCACAGACAGATTAATGTCATCAAGCTTGCATGATGACATTGTCCTTAAAATGTAACAATTGACACTGTGGTCAATGACATTCATTCTAGTCACTTACGAAATAGAAATAATTGCGTTCATCTTAGCTGACTTAAAATAAATTGATTTCTTGTCATACAGAGACATGAGATGGTTATGTGTCTTCTTTTCAAGAAATATCTGATTTCAATTGTATATATATGGTGCAGTTTCTGTTTCCTCTGTCAGTATTAAAGAGAAATATTTCTAACTCCTATCTTGAACAACTACCTCAGACTCTGTGGAGAGGAGCTAGAGTTCATAGTCATAGCAGCATCAGAACTTCTCAACCTCGAGTGGAGAAAAATCCAATGATATACCCCACAAACTCTCTGGATAATAACTAAAGTAGGTGACACACAGTGCTTGATTTTCTAGCCATATTGGGTGGTTCCATTTTCTGCTTGATGAATTTTGGCTCTTTAAATAAAAAGCAAAGCTTCAAGAGGGTGTGAAAACATGAAATTTATGTGAACGAGAAAATAAAAAAAAGCTAAGTTACTCCTTACATATGCTGGTGGATAATACATCTAGCTGTGTTTGCACACAGAATTCCAGGGCAGAGAACATTGAGCCAACATTTGAACGTGTTGAAATCTTCACATCAACAAAGTGAGATTACAGAACGTGACTGGCTCCACCTGCTTGTGACCGCCTCTGACAGGTTGTGACTAGAAGTGACAGCTTGTGATAAGTCTGAAATGTCACAGTAAAGAGGATGTGCAGAGACTGTCAGTTTAACAGGTATTATGCTGAAACGAATGTTTCCCTTTGACAGTCGGATCTGGGAGACAAAGGACAAACGTTTGGTGGTCAGGTGACATGCGGTGTCTCTTGTGAATGTGTTGCACTTGGCCAGGACATGATACACCTGTCAAGATGTGGTGCTAGCTTGAGCTGTGAATCCGCTAATGTGCAGATCACTTCATGTAGATTGTCAACGATGTGCTGTATGTGGAATGTGGTAATATTTAGAACGCAAACACCCGTCACAGAACAGTGAACAGTTGTCACGAACATCTTCCAGATAAGCTTGCTGTAGAAAAGCCCAGTGCTTTTTGTTTTTACTCAGCTTTTTTTTTCTTCATATGAGCCATTTAGGGACTCTGAATAAACTTTCTAAGCCATCTGGAAGTCAACTATGAAAAACTTTCTCCCTGCCCCCCCGCCTCCCATTCCTTCCCTCTCTCCGATGCCTTTACTCCACGAACGTCAGTAATCTATTTCCAAACAATGCACACTCAAATGGGCTTCAGCACATTTACTTAGGCTGGGCAGAGTGCTCCATCAACATAGTTTTAATGAAATCCTGAGTGCAACGATCTGCCCTGGATGTCTGCCCAAACAGAATGAGAAAAAAGAGTGAAGACATGCAGTTAGAGCCAGAGAGGATGAGTGACAGGAGGATGTGGGGGGTGGAAGCCATAAAGAAAGAAAGAAAAAAAAAACAAAGTCATTTGATGACTTTTCTGACTTTCTTTTCAATAATGTCTTATGGAATGAGCAGTTGTATTCAAATATGTATTTCAATGAAATAATGTAAAACTTTACTTATACACTACACAAATTAAAACAGTTTAACATTCTGCAACGATCCCTTTGTTTCTTTAGTTTAAGTTTTGGTACTAACTTAACTTGGAAATATTTACATAATGTTAAAAATTAAGAATTACAAGAAGAGTGATTCTTGTAAATTTTTTATTAATTTTTGCAAACGTGATTTGCAAAAGTCTTGTCCTTATTTACTGTATCATATAATGATGGATGCGGAGTTAGGGCTGAGGCCCGGACTGAGAGAGTGAAAGACAAGAAATTCAACCTACAGTATGTCTGACCACAATATTCAAGCCCACTAAGGTATTGTATAAAGTTGTAACCACAATTTAGAATATAATACTTTGTTTAAATAAGTTTCCCGCTTCTCAAAACATCAAAAAATGAGCAATGCCATTTTAATGAGAACCTTTTAAACTGATACCTACAAAGTCACCAAGGTAGTGAATGGATCCCACCTGTGTATAATTAAAACGCATTATACCTACAGCTTTTTTGCAAAAGACTCAGAGGGATGTAAGAGGACATTAATAAGCAAATGCTGACAATGGAAACAAAGAAACACATCATACGGGTCAGGAATCGAGTTGTGAAGACGTTTAAAGAGAAACAGGTGGGAGAGTCTGCCAAGATCACAACTGTAAGATATGAAATTCATAAATCATTATGGAAGCATGGTAAGGGGAAAGCCATTGTGATTAAAACACTTCAGCATTTTTTTTAAAGATCCACTTCATCAGAATCAATTGCACTTACTAGCATTTAGTTGAAAATTTAGAGCAAATCAATTTTTCAGGTTTTAAAACAGGCCTTTTGATACCATCTACTGGCATCACCAAATTAAATCCAGCTAGTATCTATCTCTCTTTTGTGTTAAAATCTAATTTTAGAAATTGACCTTGGCCTCAATTTCTTCAGAGAATGTGGGATATAAGCAATTACAATCACTTATCTAACTGGGGCGAAAGCTGAATAGCCCTAATTTTTCCCTTCAGTGCTACTGGGAGTGTGGTTGAGAATTGCCCTGTTATAAAAACACTAAAGGGCTAAAACTGATGTATTGGGGGGTTTTATGCCTCAGCATGTGGTCATCCATTCACCTCTTTGTCCCCCAAATTTGGAATTAAAATATAGAATGAGATTTAGTTAAAACTTAACAGCTGTGCCACTAACTGTGTTTATTTTTGGTAAGATTTAGTTCTGTAACGTTTCTAAATGAGCTGTTATTGAGAATGGGAAACAAAAATGGAAGCTGGAAGCCAGAGGTTTTACATGTAAGGTCTACCTATAATGTGTGGATTATTTTAAGTATTCACACTTGGATTTCTGGCAATGAAATACAATCTGAACATATAAGGGTAAAATTAGATTAAAACAAGCAAACATTTTTCTCAGCCAGAAATGATAGCAATATGAAGGTAGAAACATCGATTTTTCATGCCACGCCTTGTGTTGTGCAAAATTTTTAGTTTTGAAAAAGTCTCGTTTTGATGAACTAAAATAACAAATCTCTCCTTTGTAACTTTGCATTCTGTGCAGAGGTATGTTTATTGAGAGCTTTCATATAAATCAGGTATCTTTTCCTCTGGTTTAGTGAGCAGGATTACGTAAGCATGATTTGTTTCATTGTGGGAATGCAAATACAGTCAAACAGTCACAGATGGCAAATCAAAGCCCTACTTATACTGACTGTGGCAAATATGACAGAAGATATAAATCAAACTAGCAATTTATGCGGATGAGTACACTTTGTTACAGAAACCAGGTATGTATCATATTGGTTGTTTTTCACAATTTATAACTGGCTCATGTAGTATGAACTTTTTAGATGTCCTATTTATTTAAGATAGTTAAATGATTTATTCACCCTAATCTACACTGTATTTAGAAAACCACACTTTCAGTCGTCAGCAGCAGGTTATAGAAAATAATGTCTTAAAGCAATATGTTTGTGCTTGATTGCGTTAACTCCCAGTAGGATGTTCGATCACTACAAACATGCTTCTGATTGTAGGATCTCCTAACCGTAAGTGAAGACATGTGGGTTTGTATGGTATCAATTTCTATGGAGTAAATGCTAAGCTACTAAATGAAAAAAATCATATGGGAGACATGGAGGACAAATGTGTAGAAAAAGACAAAAAAGGGGCATCACATCATCATTATGGACTTTCACCTCATAAACCAATAATCTATCATCTTAACTCTGAGTGTATGTAAATGTTTTACAGCAAACAAAGAAACATTAAAAAAAAAAACTTGTTGCCCTGAGACCAGTGAGAGTAGGATGGGATGCTAATAGTAACCAAACAAATGACAGAAACAACGGGGCAGTCCACATAGTGTGAGTGCTGGAGCGAATCTGAAAGAATGTCACGCGGGTCACGGGGATTTGACGGATGAGCTTTGTTACCGGCTCTTTGTGACCCCGGCTTTCAGCCTCTCTCAGCATCAATGGCACAAGCAAACATAGTGGCAGACACACAATCACCTCTAAAGACACATAAGGGATTGTATGAGAGTGTATATAATAACAAACACAAATATCTAATCACGTTGGTGAGGTTTGCATTGGACATGAGCCGTCGACATTCTTGACATCACCAGCTGAACCACAGGTGGTGATTATAACTAAAATCTGACCCTCTACTGCCCATTGACAATGAACCCTCCGTTATAGATATAATATGTGTGCACATCACAGAAACTCCCAAACAAATGTGTGCACATATACATGTGCTGGCTTATCTGCTCAAAAATATGCATTAAATCTGTAACTGTGCAATATCAGGCTGGCATCTTTAACCAGACTGGAAGTGTTTTGTGAAAGATGCTTTTGCCTCGAGCAGAGCAGTTTAAGTATGCTTTGAACTTGTTGATAAGTGATGGCAAAATGGAGTCTGTGATCTGTGGTGAAGAAAGAGCTGTGATAAAAGAAAAAAAAGTCTCTGGATTTACTGATTTTGATTTGTGCCTTTGGTCATAAGATATCGATCAATACTGAAACAAAATTCTGGATAGCAGCAGCTAAAATGCGCGTCCTCCATAAGATGACTGGACTCAGCTGAAAATCATCTGTAGAGAGCCCAGAATACAACTGATGCTATCAAGAGAAATCAGTGAATGTGCTTGGACATCTGATCAGTATGTCTTCCATCGACGTTATTTTGTATACCGTCCACTGGAAGGAAACCTTGGGGCAGAACTTGATTAATGGAGTTATATTCCTTTTGAGGTTCATTGTGCTCCCTGGAATAAACTGGAGAGAAGGGAGTCTAAAGGGTGTCTACATTTTCTCCAAGATGTATTTTTTTTCTTAAATATAAGAACATTTTCAATTTCAGAGCACGATTTTTTGGTCTAACTTTCGGATGTTATACTTTTCCATAAGTTTCCTTGTGCACACCAAAAAAAAAGAAAAGAAAAAAAGACATCTTTCTTGCTCATAAATTTACCCTGCTTCTCCTTAAAACAATGTTTCTCGAGTCAAATTTAATGCCTCCTTGCAGTTAAGCTTTCTCCGTGAGTAAAACGTACGCCCTCAGTTTTGTCCTCTCTTCTCATTGACATCTGAACTTTATGAGCTCAAGAGACATACCCAAAGAAGGCAGCGATGCCAATGCTACACTATCATTAAACTGACTGGAGCTGTTATCAGGTTACCACTTATTTCTAAGAGGGAGCAAAGTAAATCTAAAATATACCTAAGGATGAAAATTACATCCTTAGGAAAACAGCAAGAGATGCAGGATTAAAACAGAAGCAGAAGACATTAGTGCACAGTTAGTTATTAGCTCACGGTTTTGGTAATGAGGATACCCTATCTGTAAGAATGTAGGATTTTGCTATTGTGAGACCAAAGTTTTGACCAAGGGCACCACAATATAGGAATTACCTGAAAATGTAGGCTCTTACTATTCTGAGAGAAAATAAAAATATTTAATATCAATAGATGAATGGATGACTAAGACAGTGAATGCTACATTTTTCAAACTTTTATTTTTGGACACCCTAGTCAGGACTCATACCTTATTTGATGGACCGATTAGAAAACAAATGGATACACAACATTTTTCTGTATTTCCTTTGGAGCAAGATGTGGTGGCTTACTCACATAAAAAAGTAAATGCTGCAGTTAAGAAATAAGCAAAAGTACTCCTAACATTGATAAGATAAAACACCCAGTGGTTAAAGCCTTTAAAATAATTAACACAGTGCACCTTAGTAAGACCAGTGCAGTTCAAGTATTGTTTTGTAAGCCTAATTAATCAAAACTTTGGTGAGCAGCCAACAGAGAGGGAGGACAGCCTCCTTCTGTCTTAAACTCCATAACACTGCTCTGGAGTGAACCCACATCCAGGGTTAACACAATTACCAGCATGTCCTCCCAACCATGATCCAGCCTCACACTGCAGGCGCTGTAATTGGTGCGCCCAGAATTGCAGACAAAAGTTAGAAAATCAGCAGAGGGAGAGGGGTGATTAATTTGCTCGAGGAGGCCATTGGTAACTATGTAAATCACTGGATGTCACTGCAATTTCATTTGCTTATTCTGTTGTCCTTGTGTAAAATGCAAGTCTTGCCCACCGAGTGGTTAAAGCATCGGGTTATAACCACAGAGCCTGGAAAGTGAAGGACACGAGATACACGCAGCTTAATTACAAAATAGGACCACAACGTCCTGCGGTGCTTGTGCCGTGTGTGTCGTTGCTCTGCTCCGAAGATTTCAAGGCACACTGGATAAGAAATGTGGAGATATCAGAGTCTGTCTTTTGTTATAATTTAATTTATTTAAAAGCCTAACTGCATGTGGATAGAAGAGGCAGCGGGTTGCGGCATGTGGAGCTCCTCTCTTGGATTGGCAACTAGTGGAGTTGTAGTTAAATACTGATTTGACTTATTTTATCAAAGCAGTACCCTGAAAAACTCCACCTCACCTCATCAAAAACCTTCAGTGTCTTTTTATCAGACAGCTCTCTGGGTCAGATAATCCCTTTAAGGAGGACTTTGTAGAGTCTTGCTTTCACCAACATCAAAACACTGGCCACAACCTATAAACCCACTCCTTTTGAGTCCTGTTATATTAGCCAGCTTATTCAGCTTTGTTGCTAAATAATACCCATTCAGCAAGGTTTAGCCACAGGGGTCAAGCACACAAAGCATACTATTCCTAGGGAGCAATTAGCTCTCAGTCACCCGAATGTAAGGTCAGATCTCCTCTGGCGTTGACGACACTGCTGCTCATCAAACCAGTTGGCAATCAACTCTCCCTGATCGGCTAATGTAATGTTGTTTGACATTATTATTATTAAAGTTTATTTGATAGGGACAGACACACATTGACATAGACAAACTGAATAAAACAGCAGTCCCATGTTTGTCTCATGTCCCACTATTTACTTAAAAAATAGAAACTTACTTCTAAACCAAATAGTTTTTGTCTAATGCCATTAAGAAGGTGATAAATACAATAGAAAAGTCTGAAAACTCACAGGCATTCACAGTGGTTTTGATCCCAAGGTTTGTAAGCATAGTAATACCTCTGATGTTTGTCCTAAAATATACCTTTGTAGATAATATATTCAGATTGCATTCATATTTATTCATAATATATAAGACCCTGCCACTGAGCTGCAATCTTCTGTTGTAGACTATGAAGCAATTGCAAAAGAGGAACCCCCATGGCAGTTCTGTAAAACACGTTAAACTTTCCGCTCTCAGGCAGCTCTGTTAGAAACAAGTGTGTGAGGCCACTGGAGGCTGTCAGCGCAAAAATAAAGAATGGGGCAGGTGAAATACAGGACACGGCAGAAAGAAAGCAAGAGAAGTTAGAAATAAATATGACAGATTATAAATCCACCTCTAGCATAACAAGAGGTAAGAATAAAAGGAATCTACTCTTAGCTCACAATAATGATATAAAAAAACATATTTCCGTTTTCCAACATTTTACCTCAGTTAAAAGAATAACTGTTGTCTCAGTTATACCATTTAGGAGCACAATGTTTTTCTAGAGTCATAAACACATCTGAAATGAGATGCATTTTCAAAGATTATTCCAGCGGTGTTTGACCTCTTAACCTTCTTTGTCTAGCCAACCTCATTCAAAAAGAGTGTAATTTATTTAGAAATCAATTCAGTTTCTGTATGAGATGAAAACACTTTTGCTTAAAGTGGATTTCTTTTCAGGGGTTTTCCCATTTTGCCATTTCTGCAGTTGGTTCAATGTCTCAAGCATCGCCGAAACAGAAACAACATACACGCAGACAACAAGCTCTGATTATTAAAGTCTGTATATCAGCAAAATTGTTGCCATTATTTCTTACTGAAGTGGAAGTATTACAAACCGAGCAATTTCAATATTTTTTTCTATAAAACGAAATATAGGCGTTTGCAGCAAGATCTCCATCATGACCAGACGGTTGTGTTGTGGTAAAAGTAAAGAAATTTGAAAGATAGGCTGCCTTAAATGCAAAATATATCCATCTCATCATATTTCAGTAATAAATAAAAATAGTTGTGAAATAAAAACAAAATTGGAAGTATACATTTTTGAGTGAATGAATCTGCCTTAGTGCATTTTAAGTATTTTCTGTATGTCATTCCTCTTTTGAATGTTATTGTGTAACATTATGCCTGTGAAGAGTCGGGATCTATTTAAAACCGTAGCAGATGGAAACACGTGTGCCACATGCAGTAAACAACCTAATTTGTAACAAAAGACTTAAGCAGATTCAATGAGGTGACAGCAGATACACAGTCATGGTGAGAGCCCCACACAAACACACTTTTGCATACATTCTGAAGCACGCAGACACTCAAAACCACCCACGCAACCTGAGGCGAGCGTGGCGTCCTAATGACCTGGCCCTGTGTGTTTGTGAGGGTGTAAAAGTGTGTTTTGAATTAGGAAGAGGAGAGACAGAAGATGAACTAACGATGGCTGCTAATAATTACAGATCTGTAGCGTGGAGGAGTTAATGAGGAGCCAAAGCCTCCCATGATGCCCCAGTAATAATGAATGAGGAGGGAGAGAGAGGGATGAGGAAGCGAAAGATGGAGAGAAAGAGGTAGGAGATGTCATTTCTAGAGGCTGCAGTGCCCTTTGGTTTCTCTGCTCTTTGGGCATGCCAACAAGAGAGGAGCTTTCCCAGAGGAGGCTTGTCTCCACGCTAATGAAGATGTGACAGTCCTCCAGTCCATGACTTGCGGCATAGCGCAAAAAGCAGAGGAGTGGGCTTATGAAAAAAAAGAGTGACAGTTCTTCTAAAATGAATGACGGTGAAAAGGTGAAGGGGCTTCAAAAAAGAGTGCGATATTGTCAAAGTCGAAAGTTGACTGACATGGTTTGAAGGGGGTTTTTAAATTGCTATATGTCAGTAAAATAAACGCATGGAGACTTTAAATTATAACTACTAGATTAGTCAAGGGGGATTACCTAATGCACAGAAGCGAAAGAAAGGAGAGAATTAAAAACACTCACCAGAGAGCTGGTGTAGCTGGGATCCGATGTGTCTTCCTGCAAATAGCGTGACAGGCCAAAGTCGGAAACTTTGCACACCAAGTTGCTGTTGACGAGGATGTTTCGTGCAGCCAAGTCACGGTGGACATAGTTCATTTCTGAGAGGTATTTCATCCCTGCTGATATCCCGCGAAGCATTCCCACCAACTGGATCACCGTGAACTGACCGTCGTTTTGCTGGAGGACAGGGATGAGAATAAAGGTCAGTCATTCATTAGTTGCTATAATCACAATGATTGAGTCACAGTCACAAGATGCTTTCAATTGCAATAAACAAATTTTGTATATTCTCCACTGAAATACAGTAGCTCTCTAAGCAGAACTTCCTGGCCCGGTATGGCTGAGCTTTAAAATCGGATAATTATTTGTAAGTGAAGTGTTTTTAACATTAGCTAGAACTTAGAGACTACTGACCAAAGCAGTAGTAACAGTAACGGTAAGTACCTTCTAAGAAGTCAACAACTTGAAGTTCATTTAATATTTGAAGCTTCCATTATGGAGAAGCCAGATGTAACGCGGAGAAAACATTTTCTGGTCAGAAGAGACAAAGATTGGGGTAATAAGCCACGATGGCAAAAGTATGATAGGAAGACTTAAAGTCACTATTTCTAAACTTATAAATACAGCACCAACCATCATGTTGATTTCACTGCAAATGAAGGCAAAACAGTAAATGGACTGAACTTCTGCATCACATTTTTAGACATGCTGATCATTCAAAGGGCTTTTACATTTACCCTTCCACACTATCAATGCCCACACTTTTATACAACTATGTGGTATATGATAGGACTTTTTTCCACTTCACCTCAAATCACCTGCTAACTGGCTGAGAAATGATCTTATTTCAGCTGAGTGAATGAATCTGATTTCGACATGGAAGTTCAAGCTACAAAGTGGAGTAAATGACTGTACTATTTTCTGATGCACCAAGGCCATTCATTTGGATTATCTTCTTCTCCAGAATTAGAAAAGCCTGGCAGTTTATAATTATTAACACAACCAGAGGGCACATGCACATAAAAGACAATGATCAAGATACAGTACGTTGTCACTCAAACACCCACATATGAGAGGAACGTCCAGTGCCGCACAGCTTCATCTACTCGAATGTTTATTTTTCCATTTCCTCCTTCTTACTAATTGTATATTAGTTTTAATTTGCATCTTGATACAATTCTGGGCTCTGGTATTCAAGTATCCATCTGTCCGATATTAATGCTTGGCACTCTTATCCCTGTCTAAATGCTCTCAATCGTAGGCTTTGAACCTTTGAAACAAAACAACAATTAAGAGAGTAAGAAGGAATCGATAGAAGCACAAGTCGGATGCGGTGGTTAGCAAAGCCAACTTCAAAGAACCTATTTAAACCCACCATAGATCAAAGTGAAATAGAATGCCAATCCCTGCCAAGGAGGGAAAAAAATTGAATATTGATTAAGCCGCATGTCAGCTCAATCATCACTATGAAAGAAAGAGTCTATCAATAGCTTCAAAGGTTATTAGACTAAATAAAGGATGATTAACAAATCTGTTGTGGAAATTTTAAAATTATAAATGACTGATATCATAGGGATTTTAATTAAATACTAAAATAAAATACATAAAAAATAAACATGTTTTCAGTGTCTACCAGCTAAATTAAAACGGCTTAATCTAAATTATACTGAACTAAACAAATTCCAACATCAATTTTGTAATGAATTTATATGAACATTTCATCTGATTCCCTTAAACAACTACATGCGACTCGCTTTCATAGAGTTTACTCACCCTTAGGAATGAGTCAAGGGCACCGTTCTCCATAAATTCTGTGACAATCATGACTGGACGGCTCTTTGTGACGACGCCCTCCAGACGGATAATGTTCGGATGGTCAAACTGGCCCATGATGGAGGCTTCAGAGAGGAAGTCTCGCCGTTGCTTTTCAACGTAGCCAGCCTTCAGGGTCTTGATGGCCACATAGATCTCCCTCTTACCAGGCAGCTTCAAACGACCCTTGTACACTTCTCCAAATTCACCTGGTCAGACAAAATGGAGCATAGTGGAGCTGTCATCAGAACGAAGAGCCGATCTCCTTGATCAGTTCAAAGTCATTGTAGTTTTTTCAATTAGTCACACGTTAGATGCCCTAATGTGCTCATTCATTATGTGTGCTTCAGGCATGCTGAGTGTTTTCTTACACGAATAGTAGTGCTGATCTGCTAGTGATACTCACAACAGTGTGGTTCCTTCTGACTCACAGCAGTCACCTTATCCTAAAATACTGCCAAGCGCCTTTGTATTCCCAAACTGAAGGAAATCAGCCAATAACTATCTAGTAAATTTCTGGCACCAATTTCATTAATTATCACCAGCTTGCTGTCCTGTAGAGACACCACACCAAGATTTCAGCAGAAACGGAAATCCTTAATTAGTTAGCCACCTTGCTTTCTTATCTTTACCCGAACTCACACCTAGCTTGCTGAGTAAGCCATGGTTCGGGAGCTATTCCAGGTCCAATCACACTACTACTATTTTTGCATCCTAATGAAGGAGCACAGAATGCTTTAGTGCCTGTAAAACTAAAGTGTTTCCAACTATAGGGAGAGGCATGAAATAAACATAAACACAATGCAGCCGTCTGTTTAAATATATTCTTTCAGAACCGCTAGTAACCAAACACCAAACATGCACTTTAAAAGACATTGTGAATTCGATTTTAAACAAGGGTCCACACTGGTTTACATGTACAGTTGATGAAAGTGTGTGACTGAAGGCAAAATATTGCAAAAAAACAACAATATTATTTAATAAAATAAATAAAATAGAAAGACAGAAAATGAATTGAAAGGCCTGAATTATCCTCCTTGGGGTCCCGAGCGCACCATGTTGCTGGTACGCTTGACTTTGACTGTTTGTCAAATAAATCATGACTTATTTATTTGACAGTCTGACTTTCTGACCTACCACAGATATAGGTTAAACTCAATAGCACACAGACATGCACTTCAAATACAATATGCAGAAGCATCTGAAATCACAGCAATCCACATCCACATCATGTCTCAAGAAACAGCAAATGTGCACACAGAAATGTGTTGCTTCAATATACTGTTTGCCATACCTGCACCGATGACCTCCTCGATCTTGACAGTGGAGACATCAATCTCTTTGGCGAATTCTCGCACTGCCTCGTTAGGGTCCTCGTAAGTGAAGGGGTCGATGTAGATCTTCATTCCCGGGGAGCCTGAGAAGTGGGTCGGGCAGCCCAGTGGGGAGGGGCAGTTAGACATGTCGGCTCGCAAAGAGAGTTCTAGGACAACCAAAGCGCTCAGTGAGCTTTTCAAGAAGGAGATAGTCTTCCTTTACACTTAAGTAAAAATATTCTAGAAATGTCTAATTGTTAAAATTAGTCCCTAGATTGTAGCTTAAGTCTCAATATGACAAAATGTTCCAACCTCTACAAGCTCTTACTACTGGAGACGCTGATTTCTTTAGAGTCCAAATCAGCACCAAGACAGAAAATGACAGGTGAAAATATATTTGCCTTGTACAGAATAAGTGGTTGGTTACAGGGACAACTTGCTTCAAAGAAGAGAGAAAAAAATCTCTGCTGGAATAAAATGTGAAACTATAAAAGAAAAATAAGAAAGCAAAGCATTAGAGGCAACACAGAGAGTCTACGGTGTATAGAAAGCATAAATGCATGCCTTTTTTTATTCCTTTATCCCTTACACTGGCAATATCTGCTCTTTCATCATGGTAGAACCAATTTTCCAGCAGCATTTTGCTATAGGAGCTCATAAAAAGATAAAACTACCATGCCATCAACAAGCTCTTTATGCAATTCTGCAACAAGCGGGCAGTTCAGACCGGAGATGTCTTTCCAAACGAAGTAAAGGTTTACTGTGTTGACAGGTTGGGTGGGTGGGGAAAAAAAAATACTTGTAAACAAATTTAATATGCTCCAAAAGGACGAACAGCCAGCAACCAGACATGAAATCATCATCTGCTGTGACATCGAAGGACAGGCCAGTTTCATAGGGGCTGCTTAATCCAAACTTTGCCAGCTATAATTTGAATAAACCTGTCTTCAGTCAAGTAAAATGTATGCCTGCTCATTTGCATGAACTACACAGAAGGATAGAAGGACACAAGGGTCTCAAGAGATAATGTGAGTTCCAGGGATCAAATTACCTCACCTTGCAGTTAACACCCAGTTTAGGTTAATTTAATTCATCATTTGATTTTATTCATTGTAAAGAGTTTTTAGAGCTTTGCTTTGAATACTGTTTTACTATTTCCAAGGGTTGCCAGGTGTTAAGAAAATATATTTAAAATAAGTTAGTTGTAAAATTTAACCATGACTTCAATAATTAGGTAAAATGAATGTTGTTTCAAATAAGATACTTGTTCTTAAAATGAAAACTCGCTGAGGACACTCCCCTAAGTTCAGTACTACGTCGAAGGAAAAACACGCCCACCCGCTTAAAATGTGCAACCCGGAAACTGAATCTTCAGATCGTCATGGGGTCTCCGGGGAGGACATCCAGTGCGGTGGGGTGTTCTCTCCGTATTGTTTTGTCGTGTGTGTGATGTCTGTCGGGTGAGGTAAATATTCCTGGTTTCATTCAGTTCTGTTAGTTTCATTTGTTGTTTTGTTTAATAAATGTCGTTATGCCTTTGGACGTGGAAACCGAGTTGTCTTGTCTTCTAAGTTCAGCTGTTACAATGATCACTTTCAATGGATCCGGGCAGAGGAGGAAATACACGAGTCAAAAGGTTTTTAATTATTCCTCTGCTAGATTTCTTACACAGGGCAAAGCTTGATATTTCGACAGGGGAACCATGCCTGGCTACAAGGACATGTCTCAAGCTAAAACTGAATCTCAAATTCTGCACACCCATTGCTTTCTAACTCTTACTCTAGAGCCCACTTTTATCTATAATTTAAAACGCAAACAATTTATTTTTCTTCCTCCCTATGGTATAGCCTTGGTTAACTGGACTCATCTTTTTCTGACCACTGGCTAAAAACATAGACTCTCAATTTAACATGAATATTTTAAAGGGATCTCGTCTAAGTGTATGAAGTAAATGTATCTGAACATCATTTCTATCTTTACCAACATAAAAAAACTTGTCCTTTGTAGGGAGAGGATGCACAGCTTTTCTTGTGAACTTTGAGGTATTGACCAACATTTTGCAGTTTTCTAGAAAATCAGCATCAATTAGACTGTGTTTTTGTTTTATAAAATTGAAAACATGAACATATAAGGGAAAATATATGTTGTCATTACTCTTATGTAACTTGTAGAGATCTTTACTCTGTGCTAACTAAGGCCAACTCTTCGTAAAAGATGTGTAGATGCCTAGTTGTGCAAGGGTACATTTTTACTTCTGCCACGAAGAAAAGTCTT
The DNA here is from genome assembly GCA_903067075.1 of Micropoecilia bifurca. Classification (NCBI taxonomy): domain Eukaryota; kingdom Metazoa; phylum Chordata; class Actinopteri; order Cyprinodontiformes; family Poeciliidae; genus Micropoecilia; species Micropoecilia bifurca. The sequence goes on along the minus strand of CAEGAF010174928.1, from coordinate 2,523 downwards.
GAGTAATGAACATGTTCCATTTAGAATGAAAAAGGGATATTATCACAGAACAGAAATTAATCAAAACTTTGCAATGTTTCCTGGCGAACAAGCCAAAAAGAAAAAAGAAAAGAAAAAGGGAAAAAAAGCTATAGAAAAAAAGTCTCAAAAGCAGGGACTAGTGTGAGAGTTGTCCTGGAAGCATAGAGCGAGTTTGTGCTTTTTAAGTCAGTTGGTTTTATTTTTCTTTTTTGGCTGATTAATTAAAGTTACATTTTACCGTACAGTACCATGTAATTTTCTGTCATTGACCTATTTGTCTGCTATGCTTGTTTACTAAGTGGGCCTAATGTATTCACAAATCAACCACACCGAACCAGTGCTTCCAATGATCTAATGCAACTGTGGGGCAAATCAAATTAGTGGTCTTTCTTAACAGGATTTACATTCAGTCTTAAGACAAATAGGAATTCTGGCTTTTTTTAAAGCTAATCTTTTTAAGTTAAAGAACCGTTTCATACTTTCAGCAAGGGGACTCACTGTCCACCAATTTATTTTCTCTGACAAAAATTTAATTTCATATGTCTAAGCATTAATGAAGAGCTGGCAATTAACTGTTTTATGTGATTATATTTGTTGAGGAATTAACAAACAGCAGCAGGGCAGTATATCCCTACAGTGGGTTCATTTTCATTTCATGTCTGTCTAAGAAGCAGACTAATCTACTTTAGTTGCTCACGGTATTACGAGCTGAGGTTCCTGACTCAATCTAAACTAATTATCCATTGTTTGATGTTGGAAAATCATCTGTCACACACTTAGGCCAATTAGTGTGAAACTCACTCTCAGTTTGTATGTGTTAGGGTTTAAATGGTACAAAGGCACATTGGTGTTTTTGTGCTATTGTGTGAAGGTAATGTCAGTGAAATATCTGGGTCCTATTGCAACTCATCATCTTTCAAATGAAAAATGGTAGGGGTGTGACACTGAACAGAGATTCCTTTTGAGACTTACAAAACCTTTATTTTAAAATGTTCTTTGGCATCAGGACCAACGTAAAATTACACAGGCGCAAAAACTGAAATATATTGACTTGTCAAATAAGTAAAGCAAAACCGGATTCTTAGCATTCAGTCCTTAAAGTTACTCTTGCTTTGTGCATAATCTTGTCTAATAGGCAATGCATGCATTGCTACAACCATACCTCTTAATAATATAATAACCTGCAAATGCTACCATGTCTGCCAAAGTGTAAAATACATCCCTCATAAAAAGTTAAACAACAAATGTGTTATGGAATCCAGCTAGCACTAGTTTTATTTGGTGGGTTTCCAATTTCATTAGCTAATTCCTTTTATTGCATGTATGGCCTTTTATTGCAAAGGCAAAACAGATTTAGAACTTTGAAATTCAAATGATTCCTTGATGAAAGGAAAAGAGAAAAACATGCAACAGTGTTATTAGGGAAAATCTCAGAGTCCACTAAATTAGGTCACCTTGGTTCATCATGTGAACTATTTTTTTTAAATTTTAATTTCATGTCTTTACCAGTTTGTTTGTTTCAATATCCCACCTGGGGTACAATGCAATGTAAAAGGTAGCCATTCAATTGCTTCTCTAAATCTACTTTATTTACACAATGAGGAAGACATCCTAGGATGTGTGTGTGTGTGTGTGTGACAACATCTGGAAAAGCAGGCAGCTGGGTGAAGCACAATTTTTGGAAGTTTATATAAAACAATTGACGGAGGGGCTCTCTTTTATTGTTGTGCTGAATACTGACATTATCAAACCGTCACTCAAATCTTAAGAGAATAGAGGAAAACAAAACACCATGAGGTGTTGTGACGATAGAGGGAGTTTCTGAGTGTAGGAAGTGTGAAGGTTTAACAATCAAATCTGTGAATAGGACCCCTTATAAGCATTTCATTTCCTTTTTATTTCAGATCTCTTGCTTAGGTGTACAGTTCTTTGAACCTTAATTTTTTTTTACAAGCTGCATTATGCTAATTGAATCAAGTTCACCCAAATATAGTTATGACAGAATTGACTCCTATAGTTCATGTCCACAGCGGCTTTAATGAGCCCCAAGCTGCCACCTTTCTGTGACTTTGACACAAAGTAACTGTGTTGAAACACTTTGCTGTGTCAGGTTCAACAAAACTCAATTCCCCGGGTGAGAGTCCCTTTCTCAGACTGCTTGGTTGGCAGATTGTAGAGCTTTCATATGGGCTACAAAGCCTGTACACGTTCCTTTGTGTGCATGTGTGCGTTTGAGTGTGCCTGAGATTATTTGTACGCCCCTCTGGGCTTTGTGTTCCTCATCAGTGCATGCCCGGAAAGGGCTTAGACAAGACTCAATCATGGATATCATGCACCCCGAAGAAATTTTAGTCAATGTCACAGAGCGCAGGAGAGACAATTACCGTATTTTCCGCACTATAAGGCGCACCTAAAAACCTTAAATTTCCTCAAAAGCCGACAGTGTGCCTTATAACCCGGTGCGCCTTATATATGGACCAATATTGAGCCACAACAGGTCTA
>CAEGAF010174925.1:0-13160 GCA_903067075.1 Micropoecilia bifurca | reverse complement strand
GCTCTCGATTTACCGGTCGATCTACGTTCCCACCCTCATCTATGGTCATGAGCTTTGGGTCATGACCGAAAGAACGATGGATATCACAGCAATGGATTATAAATTACAGTTAATGGGAAGTTGAATTCTAATACTTTTAGGTTGTGAAATGTACTGCCAGGAATTAAGAGGGCGCAATTTCACTGTTTTTGTGTTTATTCAACTTGAGTCAACCCAGATTAACTACTACATTTATTAAGAGCTTAGGGGTTTTATTAGTATACAAAAAATATGTTTAAACCAAACTACTGCATCTTCATGAAACAAATGCTAAGAATATAAAGAAAAGAAGATGAAAACAGTGATGGGGAAAGACAATAACAAAACTAATCAACGTTAAGACCCTGGAAATCCCTTACCGAATATCTCTCCCCCACTGGCGTACTCCGTTACCAGATAGATCATCTTCTCCGTCTCCATCACCTAAAGATACAAATGCATCAGAACCAGAGGGACCGACAGACCGTCTGACAGGCCAACATCCAGTGATGGGTGGTTCACCGGTTACACAACAAGTATGAGTAAGCACAGTTTGGCATATAAACAAGAGATTTAAAATAGAAAAAGACCTGCCGTGCACTGTGGTGTTCAATCTGTGTTTGAGAACTCCTGGATCAAGTTATGAGAGGAAAAACACTGGGAGGTTTTTAAAAGTCTGAGGTTTAGGAGTAGATATATAACGGCGATGACAAAGTTCACTGATAAAACCTCAGGAGTGTTACGTTTGGGGCAGCTGGGGTTCTCCTGCCAGACTGCAGGTCTGAGCTGTAAGATTGCAGCTGAGTGTGTTTGGAGCTGTGTGTACCTGGTAGAGGCGGATGATGTGGGGGTGCTTCAGCAACTTCATGATTTGCACCTCTCTGAAGATCTTTTTCAGGTTCTCGTCGTCCAGCTGGGTTTTATCCACTATTTTTATAGCCACCTGGAGAAATAGACAAGACGGAGATGGAGGGATGAAGAGTGAGGAGGAATTTACCACACAGTATACCTACCTTCTTCTGAAACACTTTAGTTGAGTTCACATGTTTACATACACAGTTAAAACCTGACTATTTTTTAGAGTATACGAATAATACAAACTGTCTTTTAGTTTAGTGGTTGAGTGAAGTCATAGTATGAATATTTTTAAGCCATATTGACAACAAACTTTGCCACCTTATTCTTAATACTGTCTATTTTCACCTTTAGTATAATTTCTGATTACATCCTGTATTTGCGTTACCAAGAGTTTGCAACCTTTTTTTTGTATCTGTAACAAATCTTTTTTTAATTATAAAGGCAATAATAAGTGTGTCGAGAAGTTCTTCGGTATGGCTTTGTGCAGTATCTGCATAGATTAACTAAATAAAAGAAGCGCATAAATGCTACAAGGTTTTTAAAATACTAACAATTCAAATAATTTTTACTTTCAAACTAGGTGTTACATATTTAAGTGGGATACTTATATTTTCTTTTTCCACAGTAATGTGGGGGGCAGGGGAACTCACTCAACTGATCTTGTTGGACAAAATACTTTTTTGATTATTCATTAAAAAAAAAATCATTTTTATTCATATTTTTTTTGTAAAATTTGTAAATAGAAATTAATTACTACTAAAAGTAATTTTGGTACGTTTGTTTACATAATGTTTTCTGTGGCTCTAGACAAATTTCATTTGGTAGCAGCAGAGGCAGAAGTGGCTCTTTCACTTGAAAAGGCTCCAAACACCTGGTTTAGATTAAGCTCCCCAAGCCATTATAGCTCATAAATCCCCAGACAATAAGCAACCCACCTCTGGGTTTTACAGGAGCTTTTCATCATTCACCTTTTGGACGTCCCTCCAAATGTAGCATTGATGGTTGTGGCTACATAGCATCAATTTTGGTCTCATCAAGTGTTTATACTTGCCTCTATGAACTGGCTAAAGTCATTTCTGGGTTTTTCTGCATCCTGAACAACTTTCCTGGCAGGTGTGGCTGAAGGTTTTATAAACCTACCTGACCTTGGCTTGGTTTCAACGTGATCCCTCTTTTTCCACTTCTTAATTCATGTTTGAAAACAACCGATTATCTTTTCCTCAATTGTAAACTTGAACTACTTTCTCTTGCAGATGCTTTGTACATTTTTTTCTTGCTTTCCCTAGTGGTTCTTAAACAATCGGCATCAGTGTGGAATTGAATGAAACATGCAGGGATCTGTCTGGAGCCCTGGAACTCAGACTTCTGACTCACTCTCTCACACACACACACAACTAATTACAACCCTAAACCTCAAAGTTCTATAAACCTTTGGAACGTTTATATAATATACACCTTTTCTGAAGAAACTGTCAAACATTTAGAAACATTAGAAACAGCCAGGGTATGCAAACTTATAAGCACCACTTTAGATTCAAATCTAATAGTTTTACAACACCATGCCAACACATCTCTACTGCCTGTCCATTACAGCCCAGATAAAACAATCAGGAGAGGAGTGCGAGTTGTTGTTCACCAACATGAAGACGTGTTGTGCATTAGCACAAAGACCCGTTGCCTGCCACTGGTTAGGTGAACAAGAACTGAGGAGATAATTGACCTAAGTGCAAACGTTTTGTCTGAGTTCCAGCCTTCGTAGGTTCGCCAGCCAATGCCACGACCTTTGCCTGCGAACACAACTGTTGCGTAACTGCTGAGCACTGGACAATAGCTCCAGCAGGGTGAAGGGTGATGGTGTGTGACAGGAGCTTTGCTCTGCCACTTAGGAATGGGTGGATGACTTTAATGACTTAATCAAGCAGGGCTAATGGGGATGCCCCAAAACACAAGCTTTTGCCAAAAATAGATGGGCGAGGACAGAAAAACAAGAAAAGCATGCAGAATTTACACAATCAGACACCCTCATCCCTTCCAGTTCTGCTTGGTGCCACTATATCCAAGGAAAAAAAAAGACATGAAGATGATGAGGCCATGTGGGGACCGTCAAGGCCAACTTCCCATGGAGACAGGAAGGGGAAGTGAGGAAGAGTGATCAGGGGGCTCCTGAGAGAGCGCAGAACAGTAACAGTGACATTACCCCGGCTCATTGTGTGAGTTTCCCTTCAAGGGTATTGTACAAATTGTGGAAAACATCTGCCCCAGTGGAGAGAATGTCTTCTGCACACGTAGCTTTGTCCAAACAAAGATGTCTGGGTTTTGATCGGTTTTGTTTCGCAGTGAGACTGGATCCTGTTCTGATTATCTGTTCAGAAAATGAGCAGGAATGGCAGAAAAATCAAAGATATGGTCAGAAGTTTGCCTGCCTGTATCCTGGACATGAAAGTCATTAATTACAGGCTTTCAATGTGTTAATCAAATGCTCCTCTACAGGAAGAATATTTTAACAATTTCAATCATTTTAAAACAAGAAATTACTAAAAAATGTTGTCCTCCATATTCAGTTTTTCACCCTCTTCATACAATTCATAATGGGTGCAGGAACCAAAACAAATCCTTGGCATGATGCTACCAAGATGCTTGGTAACGGTTACATTGTTCTTATTTTAAAATCTTCACCTTGACGCCTCCAAAGGTACTTCTTATTACAATGGCAAAAAAAAGGTATTTGGTTGTCCATTATTCATTCAAATTGCCAAATTTATAGCTATTTCCTTTCATCTGCAGGTCACAATTGGAGTCAGGTGGTCAAAACGAGGGATACAAGAATAACTATCCCAAACACACAAAACTAGTTTAGAAGACTTTCTAAAGGATTTCCCTGATCCCTGATCTCCACCCTGACAAAATACACAGTATCTTAAAAAATGGGTCTGTGCCAAAAAAACAGCCAATTGAAAGAAGACATTGAAGTAAATAGAGAAGTCAAATTAAGGCTGGGTGATACGACTGAAAAATGAGGTACAACATTAGAGCTTCAAATCAATCTGTCAATAACTATTGATTAGTTTTCTGTTTTAAATATCAAAAATACTTCCAAACTGGTGATTGTAACCTTTCCTCTTTATACACAATTTCCTCTTGAACCGTTGAACTCATTTTCTCCCTTCACTCCACCTCAATATTTTTATTTTTAAATTTATGGGGCACATTCATACTCAGACATACTTTAAGTATTCTATGAAACATGCAGACCTTGTGTGTACTGTCCATGGACAGTTGATATTTTAGTCAGGAGTACCGATTTCCTACATTTCTCATGACAAATTTCTTAATTTCTCACAATGCAAAAAGCTACTAGCAAGTTTGAGCTAGTTGGGCGCCTCGTCCAGTTTTTTCTCCATCAAGGCTGACACTGCACACCTGTCGCTGCTGCACAGAGTGGCAGTCACAATATGCATTGGTTGCACTGACTCTCAATAGTATCAGTTCGGTGATGCATACAAAACTGCTCGATGTGAACACTATTTCCTGCCAAGCAGTTTCTCATGCGAGTCGGTGCATGGAGTATGCGAGGTTGTAAAAACGGACCTCTGTGGGGATGGGTCTGATGGACCCCATTGAGTACAAGTGGACATCCAAGGAGTGAAGTATCCCAGACTATGTAGGTGCTCACTCAACAAGTTGTTGCTAGGCAACCAAATTGAGTGAGTGAGTGAGTGAGTGAGTGAGTGAGTGAGTGAGTGAGTGAGTGAGTGAGTGAGTGAGTTAGTGAGTTAGTGAGTTAGTTAGTTAGTTAGTTAGTTAGTTAGTTAGTTAGTCGCACCGGCCTTACTTAGTTGGGCTGTGAGAGGTTGTGCAGCTGCAGTCTTTCCTTTGCATACATCCCCAGAATGTCAGGCGGTTCTGGATCAGAGTCCAAATAGAATGAGTCCAACAGTTGTTCAGGATGCAGAAAAACCAAGAAATAACTTTAGCCGACGAATCGGGGGGGAGGGGAGGAAAAGACGTTCATAGAGATACCAACTATCTGTGTTTCTACTAGAAAATAATATTCAGACAAGTGGACCAAACTAACACTCCTACACTCAAGCACACATCTTCACACACATGCATGATGTGCCTCTTCTGAATTGTGCGAGACGTCATAGAAACACAAAAAAATCCAAATCAGGTAAATGACATCTGTATGTCTAAAGGTAAAAAAAAAAAAAAAAAAAAAAAAAAAAAACTAAGGGGGGCTTTGACGACATATAGTGAGAGGAAAACGGAGGGAGCTACACCTGAAGTAATCCACAAACGGGTCTGTCCCGCATAGCGATGGAAGAGTCCAGGACATCTCTTGTCTGTTCAGTTCTGAGTAAATAATATGCTATCACACTCTATCCAAATAACTAGTTGCCATGGCGATCTGATGCGCAGGACTGACTGTGACGTATGTTGTCTTTGCTGCCTGCCACAGAATAAAAGCTACCAGCAACTTTCAAGTTCATCTATTCACTATTTAAAGACAGCATTGAGCAAACGTTGGTGTGCAAACACTGCAACATATTGCTGGTATACCAGCAGCAACCGTCCAACACGTTGGCTCATCCACAGAAGAGTTATTGATTGACAGCATTGGGAAGATAAAGTTAGAGAAGAAAACACTTCAATTTCCTTGCCTGTGAATAATCTCGGCACTGGCATGTTTCACAGCTACATTACTGCAGCCCGATGCCATTGTTTGGAGGGCAGGATTTTAACATGATTTACGTTTTAAAGCAGAAGTATACATTATTATTTCCTGCTGAAACGGTGATTCCTAAACTTCAAGAGTTGTCTGAAAGACGATAAGTTTCAGTTGTGTGGACACTGAACATCCACAAAACACAAACATGACAGGCTTTAAATATCCATAACAACCTGAGACCATCAGTAAGGCTCCAACACATCTTATAGGTAAATCCTGTATTTGCAGAGACCTGAAACCTTAACCTTGGTTTTAAAATATAAAATACATACGTCTAATACAAGAGAGCCATTTCTATAGACGTCAGGCTGTAAATATGGAATTTGGAAAAGCAGAAACTGACAGAAAGAAAGGAAAGACAGATGTACAACGAAGCAAGAAAATAAGGGCACATAAAAGAGAGGGATGGTAGCAGACAAAGAAGGGATAGAAAAAAAGAAGGAAACAAGTAAGGAACAAAAACAGGCAAGAAAACAGACAGCGAGGGAGGCTAGGACATGAGGACAGAAGGAAGAAAAGAATAAGGGTGGCAGGAAGGACAGAAAGGGGGGGAAAAAGGACTGACGGAATAAATTACGAGGCCAAGGTCAGTCTGAATCCCAAAAGTTGAGTTTCAACTTTCAGCCATGCAGTAAATGGCTGTATGCTGGTATTCAGATGGTCAGCACTAGATCCTATGCCTGTAGTATTTCTTTGTAGCTGCATACCACAATGTTCATTAATTAGTTATTTCCCACTTCGGGTTTGTTCGATATGCCCGAGAAGGAAGTCCAGCCAGATCCGTTTTTGCTGACTATGTTTTTTAGCTATTCAATTAGTATACAAAATAAATAACTTGCCTAATATCCACAATCACAAAGAGAAGGGCATCTATTCTTAAGGAAGTACTCCTCATTTGTTGACAGATGATGATGATAAGTGGACTTGTAATACAAAAATTGGTAGTACCAGATAATAAAACCAGTTATAAAATGTCAAAATTTATCATGTCCCTGTTGGAGTTGTTCCTCTTTTAGTAAAACATGGTGGATCTCTACTTGACACTGAAATATGGTGAGCTGTATCTAAGAAAGAATGGGTCTTGTCCATGTCATGTTTTTATGAAGTAATTTTTATTGAAATACCACTAAGATAGACTGCAGATTGCGTGCAAGAGAAGCCGGGCCGACCAACGACAGAATAGAGGCCAGTAGGGCTGGGATTACTGGGAGCTTGTCAGCAGCTTAGAAGCAGGTTAATGACACACAGCAGCACTTGCATGTTCTTCTACATCAGGTGTATCCAAAGTCGGTCCTCGAGGGCCAGCATCCTGCATGTTTTATTCTCTCCCTGGTGGTAGTAACAACCTTTTCAGCTTGTCAATGTTGCTCTTAGGGCTTCTAACGAGCCATCATTTGATCCAGGTGTGTTAAACCAGGGAGAAAACTAAATCATGCAGGATGCCGGCCCTCGAGGACCGACTTTGGACACCCCCGTTCTACATAAACATAGTAAACAAATTGTGCTGTATCAACACAATCTGACGCATTTATCTCTGATGAGAATAATAACAACACTAGCTCTTCCTTTGTTTACAAAACCCTTTTTTTGTCTAATCTACAGCAGCTGCAGACCAGATCTGGTCTATGAGCTATGACTTGCTTTTCTTTTCATTTCCAAGAAACTGTTTACATAGAAAAAGTAAAGTTACTTTTTCCAAATTATGCAACACCTACTAACTTCTCTAAATGTTAGTCTGTCCCTTGCCAAATGAGATCTGTTGAATCAACGGAAGGAGGTTTTTGACTTACAGTCTGTGTGAACCATCATATCTGTCAAAGCCTCAGTAATATACGAGTCTGTCCTTTAGGTAAACAGTTTCTGGGCCACACATTATATCCTGTTACTTCTTGTAACTGACGATTTAACATTCCCACTCGCCATTTGTCACTTCTGACACATATCATTTGAACAATTCAACACTCTCGACTTCACCCTGGAGAAAGTGTTGAAAAATGTGTGACCTTATCTTCATTTCAAGTGACTTTTTAGATATGCAACAAGTGTGTCAGAACTTCCTCTGGTTAATTAGCACAATAATGGTTTACGGGTGTACAAAGTAAAATATTACTGATGACCTATTACCGCTTAATGAAAGCATGCGTATGATGTTCAACATACACCACATACATTTGAGACACATATTTTGATCCCCAAAACCAATAGAGTGCACATAAAATTGTACTCTTAAACAATGTTAAAAAGGGCTGCAACTGACAATTATTGTAGTGATTATTCTATCAATTATGCTGATGATTAATTGAATTTTAAAAAAATCAATTATGCAACCACCTAAAGCTTTTTTATATTAGAAAAAAAAAAATCATTTTTTTTAAATATGAAAACTTAAAACTTTAATTTTTTCCTGTTTTTGCATCATTAAAATAAAAAACGTGAGTATATTTCATTAGGATTTAATTCTGATATTTTATCATTTAAGCAGAAAATGATAAAAATCTGAAAATGGTGGCATGCATTTCTATTCAACCCCCTCTACTCTGAAACCTCCTGTCGAGGCTCAGACTAGTAACTAACTGCCTTCAGAGGTCACACGATGTGTAAACAAAGTCCACACAGGTGTAACTATTTCTTACTGAAACCAATCTGTCAATGTAAACTGACAGACCGGTTGAGGAGTGCGTTATTCAGACGTTTCATATTTAAAGCATGGCCAGCTCATTCTGAAGGACCAGGAGAACCCGTAAACAGGACAATTATCAGCTGTATAATCAATAAAACGAGGACTTTATGAAGTAGTGGCAAACAGAGGGTGTTCTGTGGTGTAGCAGTACAGTAGACGCCCCCATATATGGAGCCTATAGTCCCGTTTAAAAGTTAACACAAGGTATGTAGAGAATCTGGCAAAAATATGGAAAAAGTGCTCTGGTCAGATTAGACTTAAACTTTACCTATTAGCCTACATGATGAAAAACTACCACCACACATCACCTTTAGCACATTATTCCCATGGCGAACTCAGATGATGACCTCATCACATAGTGGGGATAAGTTAGCAGCAACAGAGAAGTTGGTTACAGTTGATCAGAAGAACCCAGTCAAACTCCAACCCTAAATACAACTGAAAATTCACAGCTATCATAAACACTGATGTTCACAGATGCTGTCAATCCAAATTGCCTGCTTGAGGTATTATCCGAGGAACAACAGGCAGACATCTCAGTCTGTACATGTAGACACGTGCAGGAGGATAATTATAATTGTGAAGTTTTCTCCACTTCACAATTATTTAATACTTCAATCACACAGAATCCCGATTAAGTATATCAAAGTTGTTGTGACATAACAAAATTGTTGAAAACATTCAGGAGGTATAAATACTTTGTCAAGACCCTGGATGAGCAACAGAGCCTTTGAGTCCTCTTTGGGACTTTGGAAACAGTCATCCATGACTCAACTTGTTACTCCAAGCGTATAGAGTTTGCGCCGGGGAGCTGGGAAAGTGCATTTTGCACACTCATCTACGTTCACACACTGTGGTAAGGCGATATAATGGATGAGGTTAACCTTCATCGACATGAGACACAGATTACAACGCCCTGAGAAGGTGTAATGCTCACAATCACCCTTCCCAGTTGTGACTCTCCACAGCAGGACTCTTTGCTGACTGTATGAGACTAAAACTGGGGCTTTTAGGTGTGGAAAGTGTTTTTCTGCACAACAAAAGATCAAGCCGCAGGTAAGGTCATGTTGGGTGAATACAAACAGCAAAAAACAGATTGTGCCATGAGAAGCACGAGGGGTTGATGTGATCAATGAGTCAAAGTCCTTATAGGGATTCAGGTTGTGCATTTCACATGGTGAGAATGACTCGGTCGAGTGTCTCAAAGAGAAAGTAGAAGACAGGCCAATGTAGTTTCAATAGACTGGACAGCATACGTTCTGATTTGCTCGTTTTGTTGCCCAACAGGCATAGTTGGTTACCAGAATAAAGCTGTGCCAGGTTTTTTAAGAAGCTGTGGTTTCCAAACCACTGAATCTGTTTCTATAGCTTACAGTGTTGACAATGAGATGCTGGAGGTTAAAGGTAATACTATTCCCATGCCTACAAGAAAGAGAAATACAGTCAAGAGAAACAGTGTTGTCGGCCATTACTTTGTTCGTAAATGTCATTTGCACACCACATCAGCTGGTGTACCAGAAACACCTGAATACAAAAGTTTCTGCCAAATCAAATAATTTGATTAACTGCGTTACAATTCTTAATGTGTTAAAATCTATCTAATTACTCAATCAAAATTAACACGTTGAAGTTCCAGCTGTAGAATTAATGCATAATGAACTATATTTGGTGTTTGACCAAATAGAATAGAGAGTTATATGCGTTTTTAGAGGTGGGCCTCAAATATTCCTGGATTTCAGCTACTCTTGGGCTGGTGTGGTTCCTAACTCCCATGAATACCAAGAGGTTTGATGTATTGTCAAGCACTGTGAAAACATTACAGAGCTCAATTTTGTCATGCATTTCTATATTTATTCAGCATTTTGAAGTTTTCCACATCTGTGTTTCCAGGACATCTGCACTGGTTGATGAAACCTTGAAGTTTCAAGTAAGGAGAGCTATTCAGGCCACTTCTTTTACGAATCATTTGTGTTACATAATGTTCTACAAGAGAGAGAAAAATATGCTGCCTCATTACTACTTTGACTTCAATCTCCACCACTGACTCTTAGTTGTCCTAAGATCTGGATTTTAAGCCTTTTTGTCTTGAACATTTGCTTCTGCTTAAGGCTATTATCCTGTTGTATCAAGCAGTTTTGGTCAAGGTTTAGTTTGATCTGTTGATCCGCAGAACCTCAGTGCTGTAAATTTAATGCATCTTAATTCCTATAACAGCAGAGAGAGTAGAGTAAGTGAGTCTATTTCCTCTGCAAGTCCTCTGTTGAACACCTGCTGTACATTTCATTTCTTTGACATGCAATCTGCTGCACACTTGGGGTTACCCTGTGAGGCAGATGAATCCTCACAAGATCAAGATCAGAGAGCTGAGTCACTGCATGCTGGCTCTGAGGGGCTAGCTCTCTCTATACAGACATTCAACAATGGAGGCTACATAAAAAAAAGTACTCATGTGGGCGCTTAAATCATCACTTATATCAGAGAGGGGGTTTTTCTTTATTAAAAGGAGGCATTGTTAGATTATTTCAAACATGTCAGAAAATCAATACACCAAACAATGCTCTGTTGAATAAGTATAACTATATTCAAAAGCAATTGCTTTGTACACAGATAGGTTATTCCTTAGATCAACAAAAGAGATACCAACATAAGTTGGTTTAATTTAGTCAGCCTACTTGTAGCTAAGTAAGTTAGTATTGAGTCATTGATTTATTTGTGACTTAAAATAAACGTGTAGCAGCTGTCTTTAAGCCAGCTGACCTGCAGTGCACAGAGACAAATGGAGCAGGGCTGACGCTGAATATATTAATGCTCCATAACGACGGAGGACACTATGGCATCTCATTAATGACTTTTAACCATACGATGAGTATGATGCTCAGTGTTTCAGTATAGAAGCATGACTTTTTAACACCTTATATCAATAACAGGCTTCTGCCTAGTTCACCGTTTCATAAATGCAAATACTACTTGAGGGATTTCACCTCTTACCTTCACCAAGTTAGTACTGTAATAACACTGATTGCCCATGTAGTTTTTCTCATGACTAAGAAGACAAGTGAGATGTGTGAATGTTTTTCTATAAAAATCAGCACAAGACACACGTGCCTGTAACTGCTGACATGAGTACTATCATCTTGACAAAGCCTACTAAAATCATGTCAGAAACCGAGACGCTTCTGTCCTCTTCTGACGCCGAGGGACTGCAGAAACTGAGATGCAGCAGACAAGGACAAGGCGATATGTCAAGCAGAAACCCAACATTTGTCATATTACTCACTCAAATGAAATCGCGTTTGGCCATGTGCAAGCAAGTGTGTGTCTTTGAGAACCAGAGAAGAGCTGCTGTTTATTAGCCGCCTGTGAGTGTGTCAGAGGGAGGGAGTGATGTTATTACTCAGTGTGCTCTGCCTGTTACCCACTGCTCACCATCCTGTCTGTCCTCTTCCTCTTGCCTTTCCCTTTCTCGCCCAAAACACTTAGGAGGAAGAGGGAAAATACAGGAAGCGTAAGGGGGAACAACAAGGGGAAAGGTCTACCTTCCCTACCACCACATGGGTCAGGACGTGTCAAACAGTCCCACTGACCACACACACACACACACACACACACACACACACACACACACACACACACACACACACACACACACACACACACACGAGTCCGAGCAGTTGCTTTGATCAGCAAGGTAGGGAAAACAGATGATAGAAAACGAGCTCAGCCAATGGCAAGCAACTTCCATTCAAAATTGTTGGCTAAAGTCAATCACACCCACTATCACGACTGAAACCATGGCAACCGCAAAGACTTCAATGGAGAGACATTTCTCCGACAAGGAGCCTTGACAACACACATTTCACCTTTAAATCCAAGAAGCTCTGGATTTAAAGGTGAGTTACAGCCAATGTAAACCGACTTTAACCTGCCAGACGGCTCCTTGTGGGATCAAATCCACATTCACAAACATTGAGCAGTCTGCTGCATTCGTTTTTACTGAGCATGTTCCTTTACTTAGAAGATTAAGCCATATTATTTATTGCAAAGGAAAATCTGAGACGTTTTGATTCCATCGGCGAATGTAAGCACTGACCCTTTACCTAGACGCCAGCCAAGACAATATATCTGCAAAGGTCAGAGCTGCAACGAATGGAGATTAAAGGTTTTGTGGGATCTGATGTAATCACCTCTGAATAATAATAACAATAAAAAATCCAGAAGGCAGCATTAGAAAGAAAATGCTAATATTATTTCAATTAACGTTACATTTTAATAATAATAAGAGTGAGACAAATCCAGCCTTCTCATCTTTATCTCAAATCCGCCATTACATCAAGTAGCACTACATTCACATTTGTTGTAACCCTACATTTGTTGTAGGGTTATTCTGATTAGAAAGAAAAAATTATTCTTTCGGAGCTTCAATGGGAATCAGAAGTCGAAGCAAATCAGTTACCTTCAAAAGCTTGTTAGTGATCAACTGATTTGAATGGTTGATGCTAGGGATGTGCCGATCAGGTTTTTTTCTGCCGATACCGATCACCCCTGAGGGCCGATCGCCGATTCCGATCCCGATCACATAATTTTTTTTTTTTTTTTTTTATCATAAACACTACTGTTACATTATGTAGATAAAGGAACCATGAATTCACCTTGTCTAATACAAAAACTTGTTTTTAATAACTTTTCCAAGAAGAAAACTAAACAAAACAGGCATTGTGCAAATTGAACTGCTATCAATAAAACTATCTTTAACAGACTGAAAACATAAAGGCTCTGAAGAAGCTAAATAATGCAAAGAGCTAAAATATAACCTCTCAACATTGCCAAAAAATTCAAGTATAAAACTTAACATTCAAAGGCAAAAACAGGATCCAT
>CAEGAF010174916.1:0-26977 GCA_903067075.1 Micropoecilia bifurca | reverse complement strand
ACACACACACACACACACACACACACACACACACACACACACACACACACACACACACACACACACACACACACACAGACACACACACACACACACACACACACACACACACACACACACACACACAGGGCTGATGTATCAGGGCCTTGCTAGGAAAGAGGGTTAAAAAAATGTTTGCAACAATTTGTAAATTTGTAGTTTCATATATATAATTTGTTTTACAAAAGCTACTCATGTAGTGTATTTTTAGCTTCACTCCGTCCAAATTCACTAAAGGAATGATATATTATGCCACTTTCAGCAATAAAATGTTTACTTTCTTACCTTAAAAAAGAAACTGAATAACTGTTTATTTCTATCTTTTAATGCATTTCTAGTATTAAAAATGCTTAAGTGGATAAATGGAAAATCTGTAGAAGGTGCCACATTTTATATCCAATTAATTGACCAATCGATTAATCAATTATTCAAACAGTCATAATAACTGATTGCGAAAACAATCGTGAGTTGCAGCTTTATCATGAAATAATCTAATTCATCGAAGTTTGTGGCTGTAACAAGAAAAATTTTAAATTAAGAATAGAGTGCATATAAAGGGCTGCAACTTTAAAAACAGACTGAAAACTGTGCAACTAATACTGAACATGTCTCCCTAGCAGTCCATATGTTTTAATTTGAGTCTCAGAATATACCAGTGATGTGGGGTTAAAAAAAAATCATTTAAAAAGAATGAAGACCTGCTCTGCATTTTTAAAGATCTGTGACCTTTTCTGGCACACTGAGCTGTTTACAGGAGCTGACAGGTCATAAGGTGAATCTGCTGCACGTCCTAAACGTCTCAGGTGTGGGCCTGTAGTAAAGCAAAGAAAAACAAACGTGTGCATCCGGAACAAAGTCGTACCTCCCTGCGTCGTTGGCACGTTGACTGTGACGATCTTGCTGTTTGCGGGGAGCGGCAGCTTCGCCGTCACCACCTTTCCGCTGGCCGAGGTCCCTGTGATGTGTAAAGTGTGCCCACTGGAAGTGGCGACCGGGGTCTCGCCGCCTGATCCTTGAAATTTCAAAACACACAAACTGTTAAAATCGATCCAAGACATTTATAAACAGAGTTTTTGTCCCTCTGAGTTACCTTGCGTGCTTTGACCCTGCTTGACCCAGGTGGCAAAGGACTGCTGGAAGTTTTTGTTCTGCTGGAATGTGACAGGACTGCCCATCTTGGTGGACAGCACCACCTTGGCAGTGGGGGTGCCCTGGCCGGAAATGGAGCCGACGATGACTTTGGGTGTGGCGGGAGGCGTGGCGGAAGTCCCGGCCGGCGTGGCTGTGACGGAGCCGGACTTCTGCTCGAGACGTTTCTGCGATGGGGGAGAACAAACGCTCAGCAGGAGAAACACAAGAACGTATGGAAAAGAATATCTAGTGCGCAAATCAGAGATTTTAATCGGAAAATTATATTTGGATCCCATCCAAAAACATATTTAGCCTTTAATGCCACCCACGTGAGCTGTGCTTCAGTTCATGGGTTTCTTTAATTAGCTTTGATAAAAATCAACCAACATGCCAGCTGGGGAAATTGAACTTACCTTGGCTTGCTCTGCTGCCTGGGCCTTTTCTTTCTCCACCCTGTAAAATAAACAAGTGTTCACAAACAATAAGTACTTCACAGTACTTATTTCAGATTTAAAGCACCTGAAAAGGTACATTTACACTCAATCTTCTCATATAAGGGGCATCATGAGCTCCTGATTCTTTTATTAAACAGTAGAGCTGAAGCAATTAATCAAATTAATCAATTATTTAAATAATCGCGAACCAATTTAGTAGTCTATTAATTGTTAACTTGAGCATTCGGACTCTGAAAAGACTATTTGGGGAAAATAAAACACATTCAGGGTCGTTATTTAAACCAAAACTGTGCAAAATATATGTACAAATAGACTAAATCTTTCAAATTTAGTATAGGAATGTTTTGTTACATCATTTTAGGAAATAAAATGCTGTAACTTATTTTCTTATTTAAAAAATTAATTTTATTTATTTGCATATTTTAATTTTTTTTCTTTTATTGTATATAAACGCTTATGTGGTTGAAGGAAAAATGTGCAGAATGTGCATATTTCTTTCTAAATCCGATTAATCGAGTAATCATTAGAACAATCAATCACTAAAACAGTTGTTACAACAGAGCAACACCAAAAACAAACAGAAGACATGTAAAGAGGTGAATGAGAGATTTTTTTTCTAATATTTAATCACTGGCTGTCTAAATAAAAACATGAGGGCCTACAATGGCTGGCTAAGTGAAGTGAGTGATTCGATTTTTTTGATTCAAATAACAGCAAAAACATGGGGTTCCTCCTCCATTTGGAATCAAAACGACTCATTTTCCTGGAACAGCTAACAACAAATGTCATTTTATTAACAGCTGCATCTCCCTTTAAACCTCATTTAGAAGCCTAGCAACACAACCTGGGGGCTACTCTGCACACACAGCACTGGTTTTTGTTTTACTGAAAGGATAATTGCCCCTTCCCGTCCCCCTGACCTTTCTGAAAAAGCCCTTATCTCCCAGAGGTCCAGCTCCTCCTCAGGCACCCATGTCTCGATCACCACTGGGCCGGTCTGCTTCGTGGGCTCGGGCTTCTTGGGACGCAAAGCGCTAGAGCGCAGACCTTTCCTCTGAGGAGTGTGTGTTTCTGGAACGGCGGACAGGTTGGGAGGAAAAAAAATGTTAACAGTTAGTATGACGTATCACAAAACTAGCTAAGTCTGATGGTAGGGAAGCTGGGGCAGTCATCCAGCAACTTTCTGTGTTTTTGAGTTAAAAAATGTTTAAAGTTGAGAGGAAATTTGAAAATATCACTAGGTAATTATGTGTTATTGGAAGACATTATCTACAATAACCAAGAATCAACTATAAAGTCTTAAAAACCCCTAAAATAAATAAAATGACCAAAGCTTAGCCTGGTGGGGGTACAAGTAAAGCCTGGTGGCCCACCAGGTTTGTAATACACTGGGAGAAACCCTGATGTATCAGTGTATATAAAGAATAAAAGACTCAAAAATGTTAAAGTAACTGTAAAATGCCTCCCATAATACACTTAAAACTAATTATGACTGTACTAATGGGTTTTCAGTTATTAACTAAAGGCAAAATGTACGTCAGTAATTTGCTCTTTTTAGGAAATGGGAGAAGAGTTCGATTGAAGCAAGAGCGCCTGAAGCATGGCAAAAGAAGACATTTTATAACTTCGTCACAGTAGTTGATGTCCAGATATTTCAGAAAATTTCATCATGGAAATTAATTAATTTCATCTTTGTCAGATGACTTGAG
This sequence comes from Micropoecilia bifurca, assembly GCA_903067075.1. Taxonomy (NCBI): domain Eukaryota; kingdom Metazoa; phylum Chordata; class Actinopteri; order Cyprinodontiformes; family Poeciliidae; genus Micropoecilia; species Micropoecilia bifurca. The sequence continues at coordinate 23,643 of CAEGAF010174916.1, read as the reverse complement.
AGCGAAGTCAGCGATTGGTGGGTCTGTCACTGAATGATTAGAGTGCAGATTTTAATTCACAACCAGAGAATAAAACAGGAAACTCACTGGTTTTAGCCACAAATCACTTACATCGGCACAATATTTCCCGTGCTAGCTGGGAAAAAGAACCGCAAACTTGTTTATCAAAATACCAATCTCATCGACTCACAGTCTTGCAAGAAGACTGTGTAGGAATAGTATAAATGGCAAAAACGGAAAACGCAATTTACCTTTCGGCGTCTCAGGAACTCCGAGAGGGCAGATGATTTTGCGGATGCAATACTCTGAACGGATGCCATAGGGTCCCACGTCACGCCGCTTTATGATCTCGGTGGTGGTGATTTCGGTATCAGAAGTCTCTGTTGCAATGAGTGGGGATAGGGCTTTGGTTGGCATGGTGATGAGGACGAGACCCCAGCCCCCCAAAAAAACAAACAAAAGATTGGAGGAAATGCTCTCTAACATAGAAACAGTAACAATCAACTGAATGTCTTGGCTGGTTTTAGGTGAAAGTAGGAATAAGTTGGAAAAATCAAGTACTTATTACATATATGAGAGGTAATTGCCAACAATTTACAATTCTCTACAAGTTTATTTCCTCTTTTACATTTGTTTTTTCCAAAAACTGAGGACACATTCAAGGGTCTACCTGTACGCGTCGTGCCTACGGCGGCAGACGGTTTCACGGCCATGTCGTCCCACCTCAGACAGGCCCACAGGAGCCTCAGCATGAGGCTCACTCCAGCTAGGGACTTCACCGTCTGCAGCCGGTACCTGGATCCAGTGGCCAGAGGAAGTGTTAGTCATCCACAAATGCGAGAAAACATTTCCAGTTGTCCAATTGACCAACGTCAAAGTTTCCATGATTTGCCAGTGTCGTAATGACTCCCTCAGAGTTACAGAAAACAAACTGCTGCACAATCACGTACATAACTGGAAGATGCAGATAAAAAAAAAAAAACAGACTTCTGGGAATATCGCTGCCGAATATATTTCTGCCAAACCAACAGCGGTGGCTTTCATTTTTAATAAATACTTTCAAGCTCTAGTGGAAGTTTAGGACGGTTGCTCACTAAAAACCGTATCAAAGAAAACTTATTTCATACAGTTCATTTAGTCACCGAAAATTTACGACCGGATGCGGTTCATCCACAGATAATGTCCAGAAGAAGGCATTAATCTTGCTCGGGCCATTATGACTGGGAATTCTGTCCTGACAATGAATTTGGCTCTTGGACACTGTGATTAAAAACATCTTGAACATCTACAAAAACATGATTATCTCAGGGCTTTGAGTGCGGATGGGGTTTGGTAGATCTGCACATTCCCATGTGTGACCACCAGTGGAAAAGTATGCACAGGCTGCAGGGTTTGGTCAGTGCAGAAAGTGAACGTGGTGACACCTCTCTGACCACCGAGTGATTCATGTCTGCTCTGAGACTCTGAAGCAGGGTCAAAACAACCAGAGGAGCCTGTGTGACACGAGACTGGGAGCCGCAGTAGGCTCTGCGGGCCAAAACCACAAGCAGCAGATGGGAGGGAGGAGACGCGAATGATAAACTGACAGTGGATAACACCTTCCTGACACAACACTTTATTTGCTATATGTATAGCAGGTAATTTTAAGAGGGAGCCCTTTACATGAGTTTGTTATTTTTTACAATAAGAGTAGCCCTTTTTCTGATCTACACCATCTTTGGATCCTCAAGTTAAGCCTCAAGCTAGGTTTATAGTTGACTAATTGAACTGGGTGCAAAGGAGAAACTAGGGATCTCACCTGTTGCAATGTCTGGTTGTGCACTTCTTTAGTTTTGTAAAGCTGGCTACGTTCTGTAGTCCACACAGTTAATGGAAGCGAAGGGCGTCGCTTTAGTGAATTTGAACTGATAAGAGCTAAAACTATGACACTTGAGTTTTGAGAAAAAATATACTTACAAAGGTGTTATCTTAAATGAAGATTATATATATATATATATATATATATATATATATATATAAAGTTTTAGCCTTTTCAAATAGTCGTTTATTTAGCTTGTGTATCCCAGTTAATGATTAATAATTGCTAAATTAACTAGGCTTCTTAAGAGTTATATTTGCGCTTTAGAAAGTTCGGGTGAACCTGCGCAAGCGAAGACAGCAGTATTGCGGTTATCATTAGAGCCCAAGTTGGAGCCATATTCCGATAAAATGAGCCTTCAAAGAGGGTTTATATAAATACCAGTAGTCCACACCTGGTCTGCAAGACCACCTTTCAAATCGTCCAGTTTGCGTAAACGGTGCCGTGCGCACCGTTTTCTGCCTCGCGCTGTGACAGCTCGCGAGGCAGACCGCGTGGGCGGAGCCATGCGCTCGGTTCGACGCGCCAACCCCGCGAATCGCGGGTGACACCTTTCACGCAACTTGGACGACTTGGAAGGTGCTCTTGGAGAGCAGGTTCGGTTTTTATATGATCCCTCCTTGAGGGCTCGTTTTAGGAGAATATTACACCGCCGTACGTCGCGTCAACTATAAACGCCACACGTTTATAATTGCTCGGTACACGCGCGCTCTATGCAAACTTTTAAAAGCGAATCGCGCGCGCGTCAATTTTAACTCTTAACTTGACGATTTGGAAGAAGTGCCCCTGCATTTTCATTTATCCCTTAAAGGTCTTAGTCTTAAATCCAAAGACTGTTCATGTTCGGAGAATACGACACCGACGTTCGTGTCAACTGTCTGGTCTCAGACTAATATACTCAGTGGCGCAGCTACACATTTTTCAGGTGGTTGCGAAAACATAAATCCCCCCCCCTCCCGGGAACATTTACATTAACATGTGTGCGAGGTGAAGGAGCGTAAGGCGCTGAAGTGTTTGGAAAAACATCCTCAGCGCGTCGCCCCCTCCAGACGGGGTTTTGGCGCCCCCTCTGGTGCTGCGCCCCTATGCGTTGCACACGCTGCCTACCCACTTTTTGCGCCACTGACTATACTCAAACCATTAGCAAGTCTTTATAATCGCGCCTGGAAGGTTTTATATCAAAAGCCAATTAGATTCCATCATTGTCACATTTTGGCTAAACTTGGCATTTTGGATTTTACAAATTTTCTAAATTATAACGTTTTAAAATTGATTTTTATTTGTTTAAATGGTCTTGCACCGATACCATTAAGTAATTGCATACAGAGACTGCAGGTCAACAGCAGATCTACCAGAGCAGCCTTGGATGGAAATTGTAAGGTCCCCTTTCGAAGAACCACTTTTGCTCAAAGTGCTCTGTCTGTGAGACGATCTGCAGCTTGGAACTCACTTCCTGTTCATTTAAAGTCTGTAACCAGTTTTAGTACGTTCAAAAATCAAACAAAACTCTGGTTATGTCAAAAACAGACCTGTACCCATTTTTAATTCCTTATATTTTTCTGTTTGTATATATTATGTTGTGCTATTTTAAATGATTTCACTTCAATTTTTAGCGTTATTCTTTAAAAGCCCATCTAGGGACAAGTGCTGCGAATTAGCTGTTGCTATTGCACCATGATGCAGGCATGGGACTGCTGTTTTGTTTGGTTTGTCTATGTCAATGTGTGTCTGTCCCTATCAAATAAACTTTAAGAAACTATAAACGTCACACCGCTTGCTCGGTTCGCGCACGTCCAGTATAACTCCGTCATTTATTACCAGTGAAGCCGGCCATGTTTAGGACAACCCGAGCTTTTGGAAATGAATACAGCATCACATAGTCAAAGACTAAGTTTAAACTAAGACTAAATATACTAGTTAAACATGTTTTATGAAATGCTGCAATCAACTAGCTGTTGTTTTTTTTAAGTCATACCCTGTGATGTGTAGCCAGCTTAAACTTTCTTGTGGCAACATCTTGCTTGGCGTCTACGAAACACAACAATTATGATACAGAAGTAATATAAACTGCCACACTAGTCTCATATTGTTGGACCACTGTACAGACAATCTAATTACAACGGTTAAGGGTGTTGATCAGTTTGAGCTGAAATACAAAACAGAAAACATTGTTAAGATTTTCAGAGACAAACAGGCCTGGACTGAGTTGTATTGAAACTGAAAGTGCTCTGAGTGAAGGTAACCTGTGTTTTTAGTCCTGTGGTTCCACATCCATCTGTTTCCCATTTATACATGACAGCCTTTTTCTTAATGTTCTGCAGTAAAGGATTCTGACGATTAAGTTTTTCCAATTTTGTCATGTTGCAAACCACAAACTTCAAAGTATTTTATAGGAGTTTTTTTTTTTGTCACTGACCAACACAAAGTAGTGCACAGGTGTAATGTGTGAGAAAAATTATACAAAAAACTTGACAAATGTAGAGTGCAAAATCATTCAATATCCCAAACCAACACTTTACAAAATCACTTGTCACTGCAATTACAGATATGATTACCAGATTTGGAAAATGAATATTCAATGCCCATTCTAGTTTGCAAAGTAGCTAAAGCTCAGTGAGATTGAATGGAGAGCATCTGTAAATGCACATTTTTCCAAATCTTATCACAGATTCTAAGTTCAGTTCAGGTTACACTGAATGGGGTTCAATTACTCTTCATTTGGATTTGGGCTGGATTTTATGTAAGGTGAGTCAAAGTAAAGGGGGCTGAAAATAAAAATGTGCTTTAAACATCACATGTAGAAAAGTTAAAGGGGTATAAAACCTTCTATAAAGTACTGTATGCAATTAGAAAGATATTATCTGAATGATTTAATCTTACAAAACAGTAAAACAATCATATTAGTAAAATGTTTTGCATTAAAAAATATACAAATTAAGTGTATGTTTTAAAAGTATTTTCACAAAAAATGCATTGTGTGTGCAATGTGTCCCTCAACTTCACTGAAAAATGCCTTCAGAGTGTGAAATGGACTTGGATACCAGAAAACCAAGCTAAACAGAGAACAAGTAAGTGATTCTTGATAAACAAAGAATAGCAGGTCTACCTCCAAGTGATGCCAAACGTAGGTCTGGGTGAAGGGTACGGCCAGATGTCCTGGGCTGGCTTGGCGTTGTAACTGAACACCGGCACCTCGCGGAATCCTCCTCGCCTCGCCAGCACCTTCAAGTCATCATACGGCAGAACAAAGATGCTCCTCCGGCTGCTCTTGGTGATGAACTTGCGGTAAGAAGGAAGAGCTGTGTCGGAGCGCATCTTCTTTGTGCGTGAGAATTTGAGAAGGCGCACGCGTCCTTTCGTCGTCGAACACTCTTGGTGGCTCGTGGAGACAGAAGACACTGTAGTTTTATCACCTGCACCAGATTCTCGGGTGCAGGACGAGTGCGTCATTCTCTGCTCCTGCACCAGTGTTTCGCTCTGGCTGTCTTCAGACAGACCGTCGAGTCCAGAGCAGCAAACTTTGGTCACTGTCGTTTTGGTCATGCTGGAAAGGGTTGAAACTGCGCTGCTCGTCGTCGTCACTGCCGACGCCGTGGATTCACCAGGGCTTTTCGCCGTCCTCGTCTCCGTGGAGACTACCGTCGTTGTGGTGGAGGTTGTGGTTACCTGAGTGACGATGGTCTTGAATGGATCAGCTGACCCACTGTTGCTGTTCTCCTCTGCGAAGTCGTCACTCAGACTGGACTCCTCTGGTGAAGGAATGGGAGAAGGAGCCATTCTGATGATCTTCACGGCAGGAGCGCGTTTTGTCTCCTCGGGATAAAAAGCCGAGGTGCTGTCGTTCTCCAGATTGCTCCTGGCGTTGCCTCCAAATTTGTCTGTGCTGTTCTCAAGCTTTGCCATCTTTGGCAGAGGACTGTAATTCTGGTCCAGTGTAGTTATCTTTTCCTCTGCCTCAGAATCCAAAGGGGCCTCTTTTCCTTTTAAAATGACCGTGGTGTTTACCGAGGTCAAGTCTCCGTTTACTAAAGGCTTCTGCTGTGCACCATCTTTCGACAAGACCACCAACCTTTGATCCTCAGGCTTCCCAATGCTGTTCATGTTGGGCTGGGGCCTGTCGGAGAGCACACCATTGTTCAAGCTCGTTACAGAGTTACTCAGTACGTTTTCGCCAACCAAACCGCCATTCCCGTTCACTTGAGGCACGGGCGAAACCGGCTTGGAAGCGTCTTCCCCTATGGTTCCGTTGTGTCCAAAGCCCTGTGAGTTTCCTTGGGTCTCCTCTGGCCCAAAGCCATTTTCCTCCGAGTGCGCAGAATCAAGAGAGTCTGAGGTTTTAACAGGAGATCCGTTTTCGCTGGTATTTTGGTCGACAACACATGGGAGTGTCGTCACAGAGTTGGACTCTGCATTTAAACAATGTTCCGCCTTGGTTACATCTGATGCAACACAGGTTGTGTGTTGCCCTAAAGAGCTATTAGACCCACTCACTTTTTTCTCTTGCTCATCTGACAGCTTAATAGCTTCATGTCCAAAACCTTCAGAGCTGTTTTCTTTATGCCCTGTAGTCCTTTCCTCCAAGTTATCCTGGAGCATGGAGGCAGTTTGACTTTGTGGTGAACCTTCACCTGTACCTGTATTGCAAGTGTTTTTGGGGCTGCAGTTTGACACAGAGGAAGAAGAAGGATTAAAGAGTTCAGTCACACTCTCTCCTTCCTCTGGTCCTCCGGCTTTGGTTTCCCCTAACGTTTGTGCCGTAGAAAGTTTCTCTTCCACTTTCACAGCTTCCTTGTTTGCAAGTTGTGTCTGTGCGAGATTCTGCGGCCTGAGCGGCGACCGAGGCCGGATTGGAGTGCTTGGGATGGGGGCTGAACAGGGAGAAGCCGGCGCCGGTGCCAGCGGTCTGGATGCGGAAACCTGCTGCCTCTGCTTCTCTTCTATCGTGTGCTGCTTCACTCTGCGCTCCAGCAGGCTGTCCAGCTTGGAGGTCTTCACTTTCTTCTTGTAAGCAACACGGGTGAGGAAGCCCTTGCTGACGTCTACGACGTCATAGTTGAAGGGGCGCTGAGAAGGGTCTGAAGGCTCCTCTTTTATGGCAGCTTTGTGCTCCTGAATACTGGACTCTGCAAGAGACAAATGCGTTCACACTTCAGCTTACGTTTTAGACCTAGCTGTTTAAAAAATACATTATCTGTTGAAAAAATACATTTTTATGTCTTGTGGCCTTTCATCCACACCAAAACTCTCATGTGGATGAAACCTTTTCTGAATCCCATTTGGTGTGTACGACTGATTCTTAGAAAGACTATACAAGAATATACAATAATACACAATATCTTTGTAAAAAAGGTTAATATAAAGTTTTTTGTTTAATTTCTATTACTCTAATTAACTAGTGTTTCAGCTGATAGAGATATGTATATTATAATGCATATGAAAAACTCCATATGTTACCATTGCTGCTGGTAGCATGTAGCTGTTAGCGGTAGTTTTAAAAAGTCAAAAGCTTTGGAAAACAATACTATACTTTGTTCCTTTGACACGGAGTCTGTGGGATCCCCTTCCATCTTTACAGGTGAACCTGCTGGCTTCTTTTCTTCCGGTTCTTCGTTCTCGTCTTGCTCCATCCTCTCCGTAGATTCTGCGTCTTCAGCAGCTTTTCTGGAGAGACCCGTAGAGTCTTGTTCCTTGGTTTCACTGCTTGACGCCGGACCGTCCTGAGCTCCCGAAGCAACTAAACTGGGTCGTCGGCTCAAGTCCAACAAGGTACATCTCTTGCCCAGTTTAGCAGCTATAGAAAAATATGAGAGAATGAGAGATCATATCCCAGAACTTATTTAAAAAACTGAATCATTTAAAAGGTTGAACTTTAATAGCTTAGCAGCAGAGTCCATATGTCAATCAACTTACAAAAACCTTCAAAATAAGTCATAGGAGTTGTAACACCACCAGACTTTGCCCTGCAGAAGCATTGAGAGCCTTTGTGCCTTTCCACATATACAACAACCACAAACTTTAAGGTGTTTCATTGGTGTCACACAATAAAGTAATGCAGAAGTAAAAAAAAAATGTTTTAAATTAGAAAATAAACTTTAAAGCAGGGATTGGTTATAAAACCATGGTCCAAGCACAAAACATCACATAAAATCCCAATACAATACATTAAGTTCGTAATATGACAAAAAGTGAACAAGTCTAAGAGGTGTGAATACTTTTACAAACTATAAAAGCAAGAATCCTTTGAAGTCTAATGTTCTCATTAAATAATTTAAAAAGTTGACATAGATGAGAACTTTTTTAAAGTCTCTCTTTTGTTAAGGATACACATAGACAAGGAAGAGTAAAAGTTTACATCTGAGCAACATATTCAACTGAAATGAGTGTTGACCATTTCTTGCATAAACCAAAGACTCTAGGGTGAAAGGGTTATTTCAGACCTTCCAGTTCTTTGCGGTAGTTGGCGTTTGTGTTTCCAGGAAGCTTTGGGGAAAACCGAGGTACATAGGTCTTACTGATAAAACTCCAACCTCCGTAGCCTGTAACACGATACTCCTCTCCCTTCTGCTTCCATACCTACATATGGGATGTAAAATGAGGAAAAACATCAATAAAAGGAAGAACAAGAAGCTCAACTGAGCATTTAAGCTTTCGTACACAAAGCTTAAATGTTCAGAGATTAGTGGTATATTTAGTCCAAATTGCTCAGGGAAATGACTCACAGCAGTGTTTGACCTTCTATATCAAAGAGCCCTTGATGGTCACATACCACATTATTTCCTACCAGATTGACTCACTCTAAAGACATTTAACATACAAAGACTTCAAAAATATTTTGACTCGGACAACAGATGAGACGACTTGGGTGGAATATTTTATTGTACGGGTTTTGGTCCGACTCACCGCAAACAAAAGAGTAAACTGACAGCACAGAATCTTAACAAGCATTTCATTATTAAGGACTCAAACAACTATAAGTACACCTTTAATTAATCCAATGTTAACTACCTGGTGCTTGATTGGAAAGGTGTACTTGACCCAGGTTGCTTGTTGCATTGTCTCCTCGTCCTCCAGCTTCTTTTCCCTCTTCTTCACTTTCTCTTTCTCTTCACGCTCCATGGACGTCATGCGGTTCAACCTGAAAGTGTTTCACATTTTACTGACGAACTGAAAAGATGAAGCTGTCTGGTTGTACCTGACAGAATATTTCTTTAAAGACAAGAACGTGAAAGTTGAATTGTGAGATTTGTCATTGCGGTGCAACACACTTTAATTTGAACAATTTAAGTTCCAGAGGTCCCGGTCCTTGTACGCTGATTCTAACATACGAGACAATAACATTTACTCTCTGGTGTTTGAGCAGAATCAAAACCTCAGAAGTGACATTGGAGGAAGGACACAGTGAAGGACGTAGGACAGAAGGAAAAGGAAAGAAGATCAATGTCAAGTAACATAATGAAGGAAAGAATGGAAGAAAAAGGAAAATGAAAAGAGAGGGAGGAAGGAAATGATGTAGGGGGCAACAAGGGAAGGAAAATGACAAGACAAAAAGGAAAACAAGGAAGGAACAGGAAGCAAGGAAGGATGCAAGGAATAAAAGAAGGAAGGACAGACGAAACAAAAGGAAGGAAACTAGAAAAAAGAAAGGAAATATAGACAAAGGAATAGGGAATGAAGTCAGGAGAAGAAATCAAATCCTTTGCCATACATTTATTTTCCTTACATATTCAAAAACTCTAAAGTCACTCTAGACGGCGTCGGAACCCTGTTTAACTCAGACTAACAAGTTTGACTTTCATTTAAAATGAGAACCTGGTCTTCTGTTTAAAATCCCTTTTATGAAATGCAGCTTCTCCTACTACTATCTCAATATTCAGAGTTGGGATGTATAAACACATCCCGGTCGTAACCCAGTGAGATCCTGGACAATCACCTCTATGAACGGGCCTTATGTCGCAGGAGGCGTAGAGGCAGAGTCGGGTGGTGCTGGTCGGGACGTGCAATCAAAATATTATGCCTCACAGCGAGGGTGGGCCTGTCGAACGGATCTGGTTACCGTCGACTTTACCCACTAAACTCAGTGAACATACCCTGTGTACATGTACTGAATGCTTACTTAGGCTTCTGGAGCTTTTGAAGGTTTGGTCAGGTAGTTTAAGAAATAGTTCAGTAATGAGGGGGTGTGTTCTTGTTAGGAGGATGTCTTCTTAAATTAGGCTTTTCATAAACTCAGAAGATGCAAAAATGAAATATTGTTTTCTTCATGTTCAGCGGATGTCCTTGCATAGTTTTATGAAAGATTTACACACATCCTGGACACATACAGCGCTGTTAGGATTGAGCTCCTTACTGGTGACTAATCATACTAAAGTTTTTCAAAAACCAAAAGTATTTTCTATTAATTAGGATGAATTAAAATGCAGGTCAGCTGGATGAAAGAGGGCACTATGTTTCTTCCTCATTTACAAAAAAAAACTGTCAGAGCAGCTAGCCCTACTGATTAATTAGCTGATATCAACTTGTTTAGCTTATATTGCATTATAAAAAGTGAAAAGATGTAATATTCTGTGTAGGGTTGAAACGATTAATCATGATTAATCAATTATTGAAACAATCGTCAAATGATTTAGTAATCGATAAATAGTTAAGCGGAGTATTCAGACTAAAAAAAAAAACTCCATTGCTGAAAAATTCCCTGAAACTCTGGTACGTTTATCTCTACTCCAGGCAGGTTCTGTGCGTAGTATTTTTTTACCTGGTATGACCCAGTGAGTCTTTCCAGACAGGCAGCATCGCCACAGGTTTGATGGCACATTCCAGAATGGCCAGGGCCAGAGCAAACTCTCTGGCCTTACTGCACATCTGAACTGCTTTGATCCAGTTGGTCCTACGAAAAGAAACACATAAGATCAATTACATGATCCTAAATTCTAAGAGAAATTATAATTAAATTTGGTTATAAACGCTCAGGTTTTGATTGTGCCTCTATTTGAACCTTATTTATAAACTACATAACTAGATTGATACTCATAAAGTCTCTGGTTTCGTAAAAAAAAAAAAAGAAAAGTAATCTTTTTCCAGTTTTTACCTGTGTGAGGCCCAGTTTGGATGCATGAAAGGAGATGGAACGTTGTTCTCGAGCTGGATGATGGTGAGTCTTAACGTGGAGATAGTCAGAACCTTAGAACCATGAATGGACCCGTTCCACTTGAACTCTCCTGCTGGCGTCATACAAAACTTATGGGAGAGATGTCGCCTCTTGTCATGGTCCTGTACAGATTTAAAAAAAAAAAAAAAAAAAGCTAAATTAAATCAGAGATGTACTAATCAATCTGACATGAATCAGAATTTGACATTTTTTTTCCCTTTGATCGGCAAACAACTTCTGAAATGACGGAAACGCCACTTGCCTCTCTGTGCTGGTGCTTGTTGAGGGACAAGGCGTTGGCGCTGTACTGGTTATGATAGACGCGGTACTTCCCCTCCTGACCCAGCTTGAAGAACTGGCTGATGGTTCCCTTCATCACCACCTCCTTGCTGCTCCGCGTGCTGACCCGGGTGATGTCGCCCTGGGCGTTCACCACCAACACCTGCAGAAACAACCGCAGCTTTAAAAACGCTAACGCAACAACCGTAACTCTCACCTTTCCTAAACCTAAACAGATTTTTCTTCTTCCTACTTCATCGACATTCTACATAAAATATGTTGAGTGATATTGCTCCCATGTTTGAGTCTGACCTCTTTGCCCTCCTTAAAGCCCCTGTTGGCCTCGTGAACAGCAGCTGCGACCTGTTGACTCTTCAGCTGGCTCAGCTTGCTCTCTGGGTTCCTCAGGCGCGTCACCATGCGCGTCGCTGAAGACTTCTTACTGCTCCCGCCTGCCGTCTCGCTGTTGGTTGAGTCTTTGCTGTCCCCTAGAAACGCTGTGAGCAGTTTTAGTCAAAGAAATAAGAAGGTCGACGTGGTAAAACATACTGTTTTGCATTGTGAATACATAAATTCAGACAGTAACAAGCTTTCATCGCAATTTTTGGCAGTTACTATGTAGGGTTGAAACAATTAATAGGATTAATCATGATCAATTGATAATTGAATTAATCAGCAACTAATATAGAAGTCAATTAATTGTTAACTGGAGTATATGGACTAAGAAAAAAGTTATTTATAGCAATACTTAAGCAAAAATGGTACAAAATATATATACATTTTAATTAAGACTGGGGAGTCTGGCTGGGGGGAGGGAAGTCTGGGCCTCCCTTCTGAAGCTGCTGCCCCCGCGACCCGACTCCGGATAAGCGGCAGAAAATGGATGGATGGATGGATGGATGAAGACAAAAACACCTTTGTAAATATGCTTCATCCTAATCTCCTCGACTGGCGTAGTTTTGGCTTTACACTCTTCAATTTTACCAAAAGAAAGCTCTGTTGTTGCATTTTAAGCAGTAAAATGTTTATTTTCTTACTTAAAAAAAGGAATGTATTTTTTATTTGCATCTTTTAACGTATTTGTAATATTGTGTAAAAAGGTTGAAGTGGTTAAATAAAAACAATCAGCAGAACGTGCTGATATGTTGTATCCGATTAATCGGCAGAATTTTCGATCTCTAAAATAACAGTTAGTAGCAGCCCTATTATTAAGTATGATGCTTTGCATGGCTTCATAAATGACAGACCTGCATCATCGAGGCTCGCCAGGGATGACTGGGATGATCTGTCAGCCAAGTCTGGGGGCTCCGGGCCCCTGGCAGTGACGGCGGCTCCTACGCTGCTGTTGCTGTTGTCTTCACAGGGTTGGGAGGCCTGACTCAGGCTGGGGACGCCGTCACCACTGACCGGCACGGAATCAGATGCTGGGTTTCCTTCAGTAGGAAGGGAAAACAAAATACTATTAGCACTGGCAGATAAATGGTTTACATGTTTAAACAGGTAGCAGATTAGATTTTTTTTTTCATTTTACCCAGAATAATGTCTAATTCTGCACTGGCATTGTTGCAGTGCACAGTTTCATAATTAAATGTATAAGTAATTTCTTTCATCTTATTTTATTAGGTGTTATACCACAGCTTCTTTCTTAACAAAAAAAACATTTTTATACATGGTTTATAGCTTTTAGTTCAGATTCTTTTTCATTGTGATTTGATTCTTTTTTTTATTGAGAGTTGCTCATTGCTGCCGTGACATATGAATTTCTTCATGTCAGGATTAATAGAGTGCATCTATCCATCTATTTAAGAAGAGAATCAATAAAATTAAAAATGCAATAAAATAGTAAATGAGGAAGTAATATACTGTGAGTGAAAAAAGACACTTTCTCATGCCAGTAAAAATTAAGTTAGACTTTGGCTCCCTCTGCTGAAACCTTTTGACTATTGCATCACACCAAATAAGAGGGAAAATGAGGATCGAGTAAAAAGGGTTTAAGAAATTTCAATTTGAGCTCTTCCTCATGATGCTAACTGTGGAAGGCAAACATTCTCCAGAAAAGCTCAAAATTAATTTTATTTGTTTTACAGCTAAAACAAGAAAAATATCCTAAAAGATTATAAAAAAAGAAAGCCAGGAGTTAATTCCCTTTGTGGCCTCCCAGATACACTAAGAAAAATATTTAAACTTAAACTGTACCTTCGGTTTTGTTAGGCGCCGACTCAAAGACGCATCGCTCCAGCCGCACCTCCACATTGGAGGACAGGCCGCTGCTCCCGGCGGAGGTTTGTGAAGGAGAAGCCGTCGACGGGATCAATGGCTCATCCCCGACACAGACACTGCCGCCATCTTCTTGGCTAGAGGCCGGAGCTTCACTTACTGTAGAACAGCAGCAGGAATAGTGTGAAATGTGAATGTTTCATGAAGGTGATGAAATACAAAACTGCCAATGGAGGAAGAATAATATGGCCAAATTACACATCAGATTAAGCTACATTATCCACTACTACTCCATTATCAGACAGTTACTAAAACAAATTTGGTCCTACAAGTGTATTTTCTTTCTAAAGCTCCTACCGCTGCTCTTCTCTCCATCGTTTTTTTCCTGTGCGGCCTCCTCTTTTGTTGACTGGTCTTCCGCTGACCGCTCTTTGGCCTTGCCGTCCCCCAGTTCTTCATCCTTCGGCTTGGTCTCCTCTTCTCCGTTCTCCAGGTCTTGCTCCTTCTTCTGCTTCTCCAGTCGTGCCTTCTGGGCCTCTTCGGCCGCCCGTCTCTTCACCTCCTCCAGCTCTTCCTCCTTCTTAGCTCGCAGCCGCTCCAAGATTTCATCTGAGTGGAAAGAGAGAAGGGAAATAATATTAAGAAACGGTCAAATTGAAAGTCCAAAAAGGAAAATCTGCTAAAAAGGTGAAGGCTAGTATTTATTTATTTATTTAAATCAGCTGCGTAAGGGAACTGCTTCCATGCTAAAGCCAGCAGGAAAAGTGATCTGCAGTTATTGTTGTAATATCAGTTTGGAGCAATAAAGCGCTGCTTGGAACCAAGGGGATTGTTTTGTGTTTTTTTTTATTTAGTGCAGAAATATTGCTGACAAGCCAGGGAGAATGAACTGTTCAATTATTGTTTTCTTTAGCCTAAATGAAGCTATGTCTGTGGTGAGGTGGACACAGGACGTTTCACCTCTTGGAAATATATGTTAAGGAAAAAAAGGCAAAAAAAAGAGAGGTTTTCTGTGCATCATAAGAGACAGAAAGATTGAGACCCGCTCTAAATCTGAAAATAATTTAGAAAAAGAAATGAAATTGATCTTTTGCACTCATTTGATAGCAATGAGAGAACATACCATAAATTAAATAATTTAAGAAAAAGACGAGAAGAATCATAAAGTCCACCAGCTTGTGGGGTTTCCTGCTCTTTACCATTGGCAGCGGTGAGGAAACACTTGTTGTTGCCGCGAGCCTTGTTGGTCAGGTCCTCAGTGATGTCCATGTGGGTGTGCAGCTCGTCCCTTATCTCCTCCAGGGCTGCGTACAGGTCGGCCTCCCAATACTCTTTATCCAGCCGGTCTATCAGCTCGGCCAGCTGGACCTGGCAAACGCAGAGTGTGGGAGACTTAAGCAAGATGGCCTCCATGTTAAAAACAAATACGAACTTCTGTACGAGGGGAAAAACCCGAGTCTCTACCTTTGTGCTGTAGTACCAGATGGCTTTGTCTTCTTGCTCACCGTCCTCCTCACTGGAGACGACAGTTGGATTAAAGAATTATTTTTTCGTTTATATTTGTTTATAGAACAGTGAAATGGTAAATGGCCTGTACTTGTATAGTTTTATCAAGTCCAGAGCTGAAGTCCACTTCTGTATTTAACACCTGAGGCTGTTTTTTCTTCTTCTTTGAATTATGCGCCACCAGTGGTTCACTGAACATCATTCAGAGTTTATCTTTGTAAAGAAGTTTTTTTTATCTGTTTATAAATTAAATAATGCATATTGCTCCCAAATTTAACAGATTTTCATGTCCTTTTGTAGATGGTCAGTAGATGGCGTCAGACTAACACTATTGTGACAAAAGGTCAGAATCAGATGATTTTCTATTTATTAGCCCTGATTGGCAATCAGGAGGCCAAATACTGAAAAGGCTGATATTTTGTTTAGTAAATGCATTAAAACAAAGACACTCACTTCCATTTGTTGATTGAAGCATCAACCACATTTGTTTTAGTTAGGAACAAATAACTAACTAAAACTAGTGTGTTATATTTGTTGTTCATGTTTTGTTGGATTCAAAACTAGAGTCCACCAGTGAACTGGCAGCTAAATGTAGTCTAATGTTTTATTGGAGCCCTTTGGTATTGGTATCGGTATTATGATCAACGGAGGAATAGCACATAAATACTCAAGAAAAATAAAGTTTTTTTTTAGTGTCCTCCTTTTTCAACTTTAACAAAAAGCAGAAAAAGATTCATATGTCTTGATGTACAGAAGGTAAACGTCTTCTGTTTGCTTAAAGCTACTCCATCAAGCAAAGAACCTGCAGTAGATTATTTGTAATTGGCCAACAGTCCCTAAAAATCTCAGGATGGAAAAATCCAACCTTGAGGAAAACCGGATGCCCTGTTAGCCAGAAAATTATGGGAAACACTGAAAAGTTTTTGGAGACTCTTGCCTTGCACACATCTGCTCCCATCTCAATTTCCAAAAATTTTAGGCAGCTGGATACAGCAAAACAAAAACATAACCCAAACATTAGTGATACCGCTGGCAGGTTTAGATTTAAAGAATTTAATTTTTCCAACATGTTCTGGTATGAGTGGTTCATTGGAACGGCTCAGCCAAAGGGTTGAGTTAAACCAGATCATATCAAATAATTTTAGACGTGGCATTTTAAAAACTAAATGTAATTGGTTTTTTTCTGTTCCAAATTGGTCACCCTTTTACTGTCATTTTGACAGAAATCCATCTAATTTCCTATCAAAAATAACTTTTCTGGTAAAAGGAAAGTAATTTTAATAATTAATAATTAATAATTAGTAATTTTAAATCAAAATTTTACATCACATCAGCGTCTTTCTTGGCACTCAAGGTCACCTTAACATTAAAGATCTGCAAGGTGTATGAATAATTTTGTTGTTCAGTTTTGTGTTTTGAATGTTTTCGCTCCCAAATTTATTTCTGCAAGTAGTACTAATAACGTTGATACATTCTACTTACAGTGTGCAACACTGAAATCATCGTCTCTTCTGAATCCCACCTGAATTTAGAAAACACATCGCTGCTCACGAACACTGTCAACTTACACGACAACCCGGCGATTCAAGAACCAGTATTTGCGATGGTGCCGGTCAAAGCCAACTGGCAGCTGACGGAGAAACGGCTTGGTCTTCTGCAACTCCGGCACGCAGTCCGCCACGCCGGGCACCTTGTGCGCCACGCAGACCTCGCACTGCCACTCGTCCTCCGGCACTTCCTGCAAGGGAGGCTTCACGCACTCCAGGTGATAGACGGCCGAGCACGTCTCGCAGCACAGCAGGTCGCCCAGCCGATGGCACACCCTGCAGTGGTCGTCGTAGGCGACCACGCCTTCCGACATCAGCTCCTCGCGGGCGATGTTGGTCGCCAGGAAATGGTCCACCAGGAACTGGAGGACTTTCACTTTGCTCTCCAGCGTCTCGTACGGGTAGTCCTCGTTCTCCAGGAAGGGCAGGATGTGGCGGTGCTCAGAGTCGCTCTCGCAGTACGCCCGCACCACCTCCGGCCAGGTCATGCCGTCCACGAAGTACAGCGTGGAGTTGACCGAGTCCTTGACGTCGGCGGGGCCGAACGTGGTGTTGGACGTGTCCTCCTCTCGGAGGATCGCTTTGAGCAGAGCGATGTGGGTCTCGGCCAGCAGCGTGCACTGCTCTTGGCTGGACAGCGCCGTGCAGAAGTCCTCGAAGCGGAACGGCGAGAGGCGCAGCACCGTGCCGAAGTTGCGCAGCACCTCGTAGACGGCGGACACGTTGAGGAGCTGCGAGGCCGGAACCAGGAGGTCCTCGGAGGACTTGGGAAGCTCCAGGGGGGGGATGTCCTTCGCCTCGAGAAGCGGAGAGCGAGGCTGCGGAGCGCGACTCCTTTTCCGACCTGCAACGAGTAAAGAGAGTCGTCAGGAGGGAGAACGCTGGGATGCAATGCCAAAGGTAACCTTCTTACACACTGCAATGCCTGAAGGCTAAGGGCCTCTTCATACACGCAGCAAAATCAATGAGTGATTGCAGTTGCCTAAGTTACATTTTTATAAATGAGCAAATGTTGAAAAAAGAAAGCCTTTCACAATCAGGAATAACTAAATTAGCCACATGACAAATTAAAATTAACTCAAAACTTTTCATTTGGATGATTAATATTTTTGAAAGGCAATTTGGTTAACAGAGATCAATACTTCTTTTTGCAGGACTGTAATGTTTGTTTTATGTGCACTAATTGGTGAATAAATAAATAAATAAAGAGACTTCATAATCCAATTATGTTTTGTTTATTTATATTTAAAATATCTTCCAGATTCAGTGCTAAATGTTCTTTACAAAATTAAAGTATGTTGATATTTGAGAGGGTGTACTTGCGTTTTTATGACATTATTACTGTATTACTTGAAAATGGTCTCAAAACAACATTATTATTGTTTATCACAATCGTCTGTGGGACAATTTGTCAGCCAGCAAAATTTGTTATCATGACAGGCCAAAAAACAAGTGAGTCACGTCAAAATATTCTACAGTGTCTTATGGGAGACAAAGTAAGAGGAAACAGCTATCTAAATATAGCAAAAATAACATCATCGTTATTAAAAATAATTTTTAAAAAACTAACATATTTCGGTATTTTCCAAATCAGGGCCCTGATCAACTGTGTTACCAAACAGTTGAGATGAGTTTATCACCTAATTTTATTCATCACTGAAGCAAGAGATGGGCTAAAAATACCCCCCACCTGGTGCTGAGTGTTTTAGGGTTTTATGGATCAGAACAGAAAAGGTGACATACATAAAACATTTATGCCAAACAGGCTGGAACAAGACGATCATTTTCTATGTAGCATCTTCTCTGTAATTCCCAGAAGTAAAATGTGTCACAAAATAAACGATCTGATTAGATGCCTAACAAGACTGTTGCCTGTCTCACTTGATACTTTTGAGTCTTCATAACAAAGATTTCAGCCAAAAGAAATATGCCAGTCAAAATAAAACATTACTTTAAGTCTGAATCTACCAAGTGCATGAATAGTTTAAGCTCCTCTGTCAATATGCCCTTCATTAGATATTTGAATGTAGTAAAAAAGGTGGGTGTAACAAACCTTTGTGGCCTCACTGCTGACGAAGGCAATTCCTTTTCAATAAGCATTGTGGATTAAATAATATTCTCATAAAGCCATGATACTTGAGTAAGACAAGGCCTGTCACAATAAACAATAAATCAATTAATCGCTTGCTAAATTACAGCAAGCTCAATAATTAATCGTTTCTCTTTTTTTTTTTTTTACTAAAAACCAGATGATAAAAGTTTTCAGTCTGGTGCTTTAGTCTCAACTAGCCCTTTTTTGGTGGACAATTTTTTTATAGTCTTCGAATTTCAGTTTTACATTTAAAATATCTGAGGTCCAGTGTTAAAATTTAAGGTTTATTGACCTTTAACAAAGTGTTCTTGCATTTTTATGCCATTACATTACTAGAAAATTGTCTCTAAACAACAATATTATCGTTTATCGCAATAACGTCTGGGACAATTTGTCATCCAGCAAAATGTCCTATACTGACAAGCTTAGGTATACATACATAAACATATACATAAAAAAATAGAAAATAAATAATCAGACATCCTGATCACGCTGGAACAGGAGAGAAATATGTGTGATCCCTGAACCATTTCAAATGATGCCTGTGGTGAAGTGTGACAGAAACAAAACAGAAATCATATGTGGCAGAAAAATTATTTACAAAAGGATTTAGGTCATAGAAAACTCATGTGTAATTACTTTACGTTATTACACATAGTAAATACCATATTACGTAAAATAGTCTTAATTACGCTGCTGCACCTTCATCAACGCAAGTGTCCATAACTGTCCACGTTAAAAAGGCAAGCATTCACACAGTCACTATGGTTACGGTGCGCCGCTTTATAAATTAGAGGTTGCCACATTGGGGGGGGGGGGGGGGACTTTAAATATCGTGTCTAGAATCAAGCCGTCCATAAAATTGAATAATGGAATCCAAAACAGAGTTCGTGACAGTGTGTACTTTTATGCATTGTGAAAATAAAATTATAGTGAAAAATTGTTCTACCTGTAACACCTGTTTTGCGAAGTGTAATTAAGTTTTATTAAGAACCTTAAATGCATTTAAATCTGTAAGCTAAACTTAGAAACAACGCCCGGAGAATTACTGCGGCGCGAAAATATTCATTTCAATAAATAATATCTACTGTATATAAATCTATGGAATCCATATAAAGTGTAGGAGAGACTTCATACGTCCTGTCTCTCTACGCTTATGTAAACAAATTAAAGACGAGGCGCGAGCGACCGCCAAGGGAAAAAAATCGGCACGAGCGCGTTCACTTTCAAAACAAAAACAAAACATGTGCTGATTTGACAAAAGTTAAAAACACCGAAGCCCCTCGGAGAAGCGGGGTCAGATTGGTAAGGACAGCGGACCGTGGAGCCCACGGTAAACAAAGGCCCGTTTCTGAGTGCCAGCTCCATTTTGAACAATGCGGCTTCGTTTCTGTTCTGAGCTAAAAATAAAATGTACACTTTCAGTGCTGCAAACGTGCTCTGCTTAACTGCGTGCACTTTGCAGAGCGACGTACCTGGGGTGCTTCCGAGCGTGCTGTGGCTTCTGAAACTACTCTCAGTACAGTAGCTGGCATCCTCATCATCCGGTAGGTCCTCCAGATAGTCGGACTCGTTTCCCAAGGCCTCCTCATCTTCTAGATCCGACGACGGATTGTCGTTCAATTCGTCTTCGTCAGAGCGGTAGCTTAAATTATCGTCCTCCTCGTCGCTGTTGTCGTCGTAGACCACCTTGGTTTGAGGTCGCCTCACTCCGCCTCTGCTGCCGCGGCCACCTCTGGACCCCCTACCCCTTCCTCTGCCCCGCGATGCCGCTGCAGCCGCTGCTATGGAGGCTCCAACTTTCCTACGGCCCCGCGACGAATGAAAGTTCTCTCGGCCGGAGATATCGGTGTCCACCTCCACGGAACCGATGCTGCAAACACCGCCACTTCCTCCTCGTCCCCGGCCCCGTCCTCTGCCTCTTCCCCGTCCACGCATCCCTCTGGTCCTGCCACCCCGAGAGCCCCGGACTGGCCCCGGTGAGCTTTCCCGCATCACGGCTGCTTGTTTGGGCGGCCTTCCTCTTCTCCCCCTCATTGTAGGAGAGAAGCTACTATGTTCCGCTTCAATCTCGGTGCTCGAAAGAGGCGCACACACCGGAGAAAAGCGGGGAGGACGAAAATAGCGGGTCCGGAGACGGTTCCCAATGGGTCCCCTCAGAGCTCGGGGCTCAGTTTAAATGAGGAAAGCTTAAACTGAATGGCCGGTGTCCCGCTCCGAGTCGCCTGCAGACGCCATTTTTCTTCTCGACTCTCCCTCCGTTGAAAACACAGCAGGCCTCAAAGCTACGTAAAGTTACACTCAAGCAGTAACGTTCAAACCGGAAGTAAGCCTCTTTCTCATTAGTGTTTACGAACTGATAGTAGTCATGAAAATAGCCCAGTATTGTAAAAATCATTAACTGAATTAATTTGAACAACTTATTATGCCTCGTACAAATTAAAGTCAATATAGGGAGAAGACTGAAACTATGAAGTTTCAATATGTTTACTGGAGCTCTTCCGGAGAAGTGACTGTCTCCTCCAGCTTGACGCTGCCAAACCTGAGTTAATTCGTGGTCACGTGACTCTATTCTACAACAGACGCAATAGCCGTAGTTCATAAAATTACTTATCCATGCTAACGCTAAGTGCACTTAACTAGCCGTTTGCTGTGTGTATGAACAGATGCAAACACAGGTGGGCCAGATATATTGTAGATTATGGACTGCAATAACCTCTTATGGTATGTTTTCAGCCCCGACGCCATTATCGTCACAAACGGCGCAGCGAACGACACTGACTTAAATAACTATTAAAGTTTATCCCATTCACACTTTTACATATCAGCTTTTTTTTCTTTACACAGTTGCATTATCCCTTTTTATTTCCTACTGATCTTTCATAGA
Source organism: Micropoecilia bifurca (assembly GCA_903067075.1). Classification (NCBI taxonomy): domain Eukaryota; kingdom Metazoa; phylum Chordata; class Actinopteri; order Cyprinodontiformes; family Poeciliidae; genus Micropoecilia; species Micropoecilia bifurca. The sequence goes on along the minus strand of CAEGAF010174916.1, from coordinate 2,112 downwards.
TAAATTACATTTTGACAATGCATTTTTTGTCCTTAGCAGCTCATCAGACAAGCTGGCTGAAGTTTGCTTTCTGACATAGAGTATTATCAATAACGCTGCTTTTACATATGAATACACAATTATGTGGTGGTGTGGTAGCATCTGGTTTATTACGGCATGTTTGATGACGTATGATAACAGTTGTCGTGGCCGAGTGGTTAAGGCGATGGACTAGAAATCCATTGGGGTCTCCCCGCGCAGGTTCGAATCCTGCCGACAACGACATTTTTTCCTTTCATTATCACAGCCAATAAGGAAATCTGCTTGTTTTGCCCAAAATGATATCATATTATGCCATTTCATTGCACTTCTCAAAAACTTCGCTTTATATTCAGCACATTAGGATCCAATTCTAAATTAATTAAAATCCAATCCAGTCAAACATATTTACAATCAAATCCAATGTAATACAGTAGAATACTTTGGACCTTCAACAGTGGCTTGTTACTTTGGCTAAAAATGAAAAAGCAGATACATTTGAACTGGGAACAAGTGCAGCCTCTGCATATGGTGCGCCTACTCTCCAACTGAGCCATGTGGTGCCTGTTTTCAGTCATTCTGTGTCCCGTCTTCAGGCATCCCCTCTGTTGTGCCTGGAAGCTCTACGGTCATTAATTCACTGGAATTTCAACAGGATTTTCTGTTTCCGTCATCCTCTGCGTCTTCTCTCTCCTCACTGGCCCAGTCTTGTCTCAGTCAAGATAAAGTATCAGCTTACACACTTATTTCACAACTTGATTTTCTTATCTTTTTTCCATCTGATTGGTGGTGTTTAAAACCCATAAGAATAAAAAGTCAAAGGACTTTTAACTTAATGTGTTATTTTTTCTTTTCATAAACTTGGTGAGGCATGACACCCAGCAGACGATGCTAAACAACACTTTCTTTGGTTGATGAGTTACAAATTAATATTCTTAAACAATAAACATTTATAATGAATCTTAATAAATGTAATAATCTCAAAAAACATTGTTAGATGCATTAACTTAAGATTTCAAAAAATCTATCTGCACGTAACAAAATTTTGTGCATACAATTTTGTAGAAAGAAAAAGAACATCAAATCAATCAAATAAATTAATATTCGTCTCCCTAATTTACAAAAAAAAATACGTAAAGCATATACAGCCATGGCCAAAAGTTTTGAGAATGATTCAAATGTTAATTTTTACAAAGTCTACTGCTTCGGTTTTTATAAAGACAATTTGCATATACTCCAGAATGTCATAGAGTGATCATCTTAACAGCAATTAATTGCAAAGTCAATATCTACTTAGAAAATGAACTTTATCCCCCAAAACACATTTCAACATCATTGCAGTCCTGCCTTAAAAGGACCAGCTAACATCATTTCAGTGATTGCTCCATTAACACAGATGTGGGTGTTGATGAGGACAGGGCTGGAGATCAATCTGTCATGATTAAGTAAGAATGACACCACTGGACACTATAAAAAGAGGCTGGTGCTTGACATCATTGTTTCTCTTCTGTGAACCATCATTGCACTGCACAAAAATGCCCTAACGGAAGAGTATCGCAGCTAAAAAGATTGCATCTCAGTCAACAATCTATCGCATCATCAAGAACTTAAAGGAGAGAGGTTCCACTGTTGCCAAAAAGGCTCCAGGGCACCCAAGAAAGCCCAGCAAGCGCCAGGACTGCCTCTTAAAAGTGTTTCAGCTGCGGGATCAGGCTACCAGCAGTGCAGAGCTTGCTCAGGAATGGCAGCAGGCAGGACTCTTGGAGCAAGGCCTGGTCTCAAGGAGGGCAGCAAAGAAGCCACTTCTCTCCAGGAAAAACATCAGGGACAGACTGATATTCTGCAAAAGGTACAGGGAGTGGGCTGCTGAGGACTGGGGAGTAATTTTCTCTGATGAATCCCCTTTCCGATTGTTTGGGACATCTGGAAAACAGCTTGTTCGGAGAAGACGAGGTAAGCTACCACCAGTCTTGTCTCACGCCAACTGTAAAGCATCCTGAAACCATTCATGTGTGGAGTTGCTTCTCAGCCAAGGGAGTCGGCTCTCTCACAGTCTTGCCTAAAAACACAGCCATGAATAAAGAATGGTACCAG
>CAEGAF010174908.1:0-10352 GCA_903067075.1 Micropoecilia bifurca | reverse complement strand
AAAGAAAGAAAGAAAGAAAGAAAGAAAGAAAGAAAGAAAGAAAGAAAGAAAGAAAGAAAGAAAGAAAGAAAGAAAGAGAGGAGCAGGGGAAAAACAAAGGGAGCAGAGGAATTAATGATGATCTAAACCTTTCCACACCAGGTCTGATTCCCAAAAGGAAATATGCAAAAAAAAAAAACGAATAGAGTAGCTAACTTTCCGGATCACCGAAAAATGGACTGAGTGAAAAATGTCTTTTGGCCTTCCAATCAGACAGACTATTTGCTCCTGATGCATTATGGTTGAGCTGGAGTGGAAAGGATTGCACTGAGCGTAATTTCCATGCAAACTTAAATAGATGCGATGGAAAACTGGTGCTCCCTACCTGGATGCTAGCACTGTGGTTGGGCATCCCAGAGGACAGAGAAATCAACACTGCAATGAAGGACAACCAGGCGATTAGCTCAGGTCTGGAATCTTTACAGAAGTCTGACTTACACATTTGGATAAATGAGATTTGCTTGATGGCAAAATGCATTTTTAACTTTTAGCGCTTACAAACTCAACAGTAGGAGTTGTGGTTTAAGTCTAGGAGTCTTAGAAACACAGCAACAATTTGTTGAACGCATTCCCCACAGATTCCCAGTACTCACCTGCAATTACAGTGTTGACACATTCATACAGCAAAGACATGGCAGAGGTGCTGTGGGAGAGAAAGACGAGCAAGAACAGATTCATTTCCCTCAAACTGGAATATTTTAGCATCCATAGGAAACAAAATATAAGCAGGGCTTTGATCTCACCTGTGGATTAAGTTTGTCAGAGGCTCAATAAGCTTCTTCCCCAACCTTGGCTCCAGAGGCGTGAGCGCACCAAACTGTTAGGAGAGGAAAAGGGTGACAATGTTGTCAAACTAAATATTAGAGTTACAGTGTGAGGATTTTGCCAGTTTTCCATGCGAAAGCTTCAGCACAGATTAAAAATGACTGTAAAGCTACAAACGACACGACTCTGTTGGAAATCCTTTATCTGTAGTATCTAACGTGTCATGTGATCTTGTGGGAAGAAGAGGCATCATTTCCTCTTTCAGTGCACATGCACACTTTTAAATAGCAAAAATACTTAAAAAGCATAACAAAAAAAAATACATCAGAACAAAAAGCACTGCAGCGGATTATTTCTCTGCTCCGGATCTATTAGTGTTGAGAATTCTCATGTTTCTAATGTTTTTGTTCGCTGCGCCTGCTCCAGTCATCCTGTTCACTTACCAGTTTGATGATCTTAATGAGAACCCAGTTATTGGTGGAGGAGGTCATAAGCTTGAAGAAAAGGGGGGCGAGAGACAGGTAGTTCTTTGGGTTTCTCCTCGCCAGCTCACAAATCACATTGACGGCTGCTGACTGGACACCTGAGGTGGAGAGCAGAGAATAATTAAACAGAGGGGGAAAAAGCCAGTGTGATTGCAATGTCAATACAATTCAAAGTGTGTATATTGTGCATAGTGGGAGAAAACAAACAAAAACAAAACAATGATAACGCGAGAGCAACAAAAAACAAAATTTAGAATAACAATTATGTTTTATGTGTAGCAGGTAAAGCCAGAAATGCACATTTGAATCTCAGTTCCATTAATGGATGGAAGTGACAAGTATATAAATGTCTAGCATTACAGCTCATGCTTGACTTTTAAAACACTCACAGCAGCAGGACTGAAACCTGGGACATTGTTGGCAAGTGTTTTTAATGTGTTATATTGTGAGGCTGCAGCCCTCAGCTGGGTGCTGGCATAAGATTTAACACTTGAAAGCGTCGCACCCCACTTCATTTTAACACTTCAGCAGCACTATGTAACCTTAATTTCACTCCATCCACTATAAAACAGTCCTGGTAAAACACACCTGGCTCCCATCATTCTGTTGATTATATTCATCTATGATTAAAAAAATGTTTTAGATGTCAACATATCATAGTGCCATCACATAAGCACCACAAACTGATGGAAAATGCCTTTCTGTACAATAAGCTAAATACATGTCTTGGTAATTACCTGGATCTGGGTCCTCCAGTTTCTCCTTGAGTCTTGGGAAAGCAGGGCGCAGAGATTCTGGGTACTTTAAAAATACCTTATACATGACCAGCAACTCTTTCTTCCTGATGTAGGGTTTGGTGTGGGACATCTTCTTAAAAAAAAAAAAAAAAAAAACAGGACCGGAAAGGAGAAATATGATAGTTTTATTCAAATTTTTAAAAAGAATATACATTTCTGATCTGTTCTGTAAAAAAATTAAAATAAAAAAAAGGCCTCGAGGGAAAACCGGACATCCAGGGCAGGAAAAACAAACAAACAAACAAACAAAAAACAGGACACTGGAAGATGAGCCATGCAGATAAACTTGACATTTTGTGACTCACCAGTGTCATAATGTCGTTAGCGAGATCCCGTGCCAGATCAGGGGTAACAAAACAAGACAGGCCTGTTAGGGCAACACCTGTGTCATACTGGTTGGGACTACTGAGATCCTGCAGGGGGGAAAAAATAGCCAGAACAGAAGGAAAAATGGTTGATTTAATGAAAAGCAGTCAGCTCACAACAAAGCATGAGCATCAAGGCGCACAAAACAGGTGCATTGCTGACCTTTCGGATCTGATTGGTTGTCAGCATGATGACATCTGTGCTCTCGTGAAAGCACTGCGAGGCTGCCAAGTAACCAATCCTCTGCAAACAGGAAGGCAAACACATTCATCAGCAAGCTAACAGGAACGCTCCTGAACAGTGCGTTTCCCAGAGAGGATCCACGGCGCCACTTTCAGAGAAGCCACTTTCTGCTGCGAGATGAGCTCAGCAATAACACAACCAGAGTCCTACCTTGTATGTGAACTTGGAGGAACTCATGACTTCGACGATGTTGAAAGCGGCCCAGCTGACATCGTAGCCCAGCATCTGAAGCTGTAACACAGACGGGACAGAGACGGTGAGGAGAAGACGGGGCGGCTTTAAACTGTGTCTGCGATAAATACAGAAACTGTAAAGCTCTGAATGTGAGCAAAGGCGGCAAAATGAACGGAGGTTTAAGCCTCGATGGGTTTGCAATCTACAAATAATAATAAAAAAAACTGATTAGTGCCAGTCAATTGCCAATTGTGCTGCTAGCAGTGGTGAATTCTCCAGCTGCAACACATTACAAGCAGCTACAATGTTACAGAGTTCACCTGACAAAGCTTTACAAGAAGCCATGGGAAATATTTCACCATCATTTTGTTTTGCATATCAAGGTGAATCCATCTGCATCATTCCTTCCAGTGATAAATGACACCATACATTACTATCTATAACTTTTTTCCTCTAAAAAAACAGCAAATTGATTAACAATAAATCATCTAACAAGACAAAAAACAAAACTGACTACAGTTTTCTGTGCGTCTCTCACGTGTCACATCAATACTTAATCCTGCAAACCGCATAGGGCAACGCTTTCCTTTTTAGCAGCCGCTTAAAAACGAGGACATGGTCTTCTACCAGAAGAAGCAGGGAGGGAATGGATTAAACCGCCAGCTCTACACAGAGTCTCATCTGTGTGTGCGTGAGTGTATATGTGCGGAGCAGAAGTGACAGGCGGCGGCGGCGGCGGCGGCTGTGCAGGCAGAGGGGATCTTACGTAGGTGAGCTTGCACACAGCATTGGCCTTGACAGCAATGTTGTCTTGCTTGAGCTCCTGTTTGATCTCGTCGATGCAGGTGGAGATGTATTTGGCCTGCGGACAGACAAAAGGAGCGGGCGAGTGGAGAACAGACAAAAAGCGAGACACCAGATCAGATTAGGTGGAGCAACATCCGGAGCGGCACGTTTCGGCCGAGCAGCAGAATCCCGGTTGTTCCGTCGTCGCTCTTCGGTCGACAGAAGGGGGAACTAAGCAAACAGTTTGCACAAGTCCTGCCCTTCATGTCGCTCTCCATCCTAGATTGTGTCCATTAACGTGCCTACTGTTGGCTAAGGGAGGCAGCTGAGTCACACGTCAAGCCGTAATCAAATACAATTGTCTTCCAATCATTTTTTTTTTAAAAAGCAGTAATAAATAAAGCAGAAAACATGGAAAAGTAAATTAATTAATCTCTGTCTCGTTTATTACTTCAAAAATTTAACTTGCAGTGAAAGTTATTACTGCTGTTGGTGTCGAATGATAACTTTTTTTTCCTAAAAAGCACATTGAAATACAGCTTATTAATAAATGGGCCAAATGAGTAAATTTAGCCTCAATTTGAAAAAAAAAATAATTAAAAAGTTAAATAAACTCATTGGAAACTCAATTGGAATTGAAGTTTCCTTAAAAAATTTCTTTAAAAAAAATAAATAGAAAACACAAAGTAGAGCAGATATTTAAAAACGGTGATATGAGGAGGCAGAGCCTTCTGCAACTTAATGATGATGAATGAAGAATCTTGATTACCATTCATTTTTCCACAGGTCTCTCAGTAGCAACTGAGAAGTTGACCTCAGTGCTCTGACTGGAGAATTACTGCACAACACATCAGAATCTATCCAGGTGAAAGTCCTGACTCCTGGGTGCTACAGCACCTTTTCCTTCCACTTAACTTTCCTGTCTTATACTTGGACAAAGCACTGAAAAGTCAATTTCTTTCGGAACAGCTTTTGTGGCTTATGACGGGCTGATAAGGACTCTGCTAGACAACAATCAACTCAACAAGTTTTACTTTTTAACCTACTGAAATAATTACCACTTCTGCGACACTCTGAATCGTTCGGATGCAACTGCAAAAAGCTCGAACCAACCGACAAATTAAAAAACAATTAGAATCCTGAAAAGATCATCTCCAAATAAACAGAATAAATGATTCAATTAGTGTTTAATAAAAACAATTCATTTAATTCAGCAGTGTGGAGCCAACAGCTTTCGTGCAAGAAACCAAGTCGGCCATTGTTGAGAGGGGCAATCCCCACACAAAACAAACACGTATAGCTATGTGGAGTGTGCTGGTCATGTGTATGCAGTCATGAGACAGCACAGTGACAGGAGGAGGTGGGGGTGGAGGGGGGGGTGGGGGTGGCAAGGGTTGCTGAGCTCTGCTGCTGACGAGCCGACGAGACGCTGCGTTTTGCAGAGATCGCACAAGAATTGACGGTCTTACTCAATGTCGCTCAGAACCGATCAAAATAACTCGAATAACTGGGGCAAGGCCAACGCACCGATACCACTGGCTTCTACCCAAACAGGGCTGGAACTCTGCTAAAGCGTGCGAGTTCTCCAAGTCGTCCCGTTTCCTTTCTTTGAACAGAAGGAACCAACAAACGGGCTCGGAGTAATTTCCTTTACTGGTTCCCTAAACTGTTCGGCGGCGCCATCCTCCTCACGCAGTTTCTTCAATTTGCTGCCTGCGCAGAGGCACCAAAGAGGGAACGAATGAATGAACCGTGTGAAAGGTGTCGCTCCCGTGTGAAAAGCAAACGGAGAGCAGGAGAAAATGCGGGCTGCCCACGGTTAGGAAGACAGAGACGTGGTATTAATATTTCAGCAAACTGTCCACTGTCGGCTGGGCAACCGGCAACTTATCTGGGCGACCAGGGTTAGGTTACAACCGTCGCCGAGTACAAAACCACCATCCGAGTCAAGAGATCAAACCCAAAGAGGCTTGAAGGACAGCAGCAGGGCCCAGAGTTTTATCTAGAACATTTGATTTCTTTCTTTTTTTTAATAGAAGCTGCCGGTTTAGTTGCTGCAAAAAGATTCTGCCTGTCAGATGAGACTGTGAGGAGGCCAAAGTCAGACAGAAATCCAACACCAACTACTAGTAACGACTGCATATATACCAATTATACCAACCTGGTACCCACTGAGGCATTTCAACATCAACACCCAGGCCAAGCGTCACCAGCACGAGATGATTTAAAAGATCGGTTTGAGCTCCCACTGCCTAGAGCTGCAACATTGATGATATCATCAAACACAGAGTCAGCCTGGTTGCTAGGCCACCCTGTGTATGTCAAGCTGCTTCTACAAGCTCCACATCATTCGCTTTAAGAACCAGTTGGAGGAAGGAGATGACAATGAATCGTAGTTTACCAGGAAATTACTGGTGAACTTTTTTAGGACTTTTGCCTTCGAGTTCGTTGCAGACGCAGATTATGTGTACCACAAAGGTTTAATTGTTGTGATTTTATTCTGTTTTAGCAGAATGGGGATGTTTTTCACCCCTGGGTTAAAGGTTAAATATGAATACACAATGATGTAGGTAGGGGGGGGGGGTCAAAATGTAACTGTCATAAAGCTCCTCAGCTTTGGCTGCAAGGTACAGCACAATGAAAATGAGGAGGCATGTTTTTCTTTACATTTTTGCTATTTAGAGGACAAACCACCATATTAGTGTAAGTTATTAATTAGGTTTTTTTTCTCCACAATCATACATGTAATAGCTTTAAAGCCAGCCTGCTCTGCCCCCCAGTGTGTGGCCTGTAGGCCAGTTCTGTAATCCTTCAGTGTGTTTTGATCTCAGCTATGCTGAGCAGTAATTTCCTGGTAAACTGTGATTCATTGCCATCTTCTTCCTCCAACTGTTAGCCAGCTGTCAGTATCAGCCCTGCAACAAGCCACCTCGTCAAACACCTGACACGGTTCTGAAAACTACCTTGCGGGTTTCATTCTGTAAAAAAAATTACTAAATGTAATTAAAGCAAAGCTAACTCAGCTGCCTAACCCCCGGCTGGTTACCTTGCTAACCGCTGGCTCTAACGTCTGGCTAACTTACCCACTGTTAGCCGTTAACGTCGGTTAGCTAGTCGCGGTATAACGGTGATGCTAAAATGAGTTGAATTAGGAGAAAAACATTGCTAAATGTTTGCTTTCGGGTGTTCCAGGTGGCCGTGTGTGCTCGTTTTACCTCATCTTCCTTGTGATTCCGAATGCCACGTACTAAATCCTGGAGATTTTTATCGAACATCCGATCGATGCTCCCTTTGACAATCTTCAAAGCCATGTCTGCCTGTGACTTGTGCCGCTTCGCTGTCCCTCGGGGCCAAAGCCGCCTTGCAGAGACGGGCCTTCTGAGTGCAGACCGAACCGACCGACCCGCCGGGCTAGACTCTCATCCACCCGGGTTACAGTGGCGTTGGCGGTCCGCTACAATCTATGGATCCCGGGTGGGTATGTGAAGCTGCTGAGGCCGGACGGGGCGTCCTGAGCTGAGTGCACAGACGCTGGCAATGGATCGGCGTAGGAAATGGCTGACAAAATGGCGTCTAAAGTCAGCTGACTGGAGCGTTGAAGATTCTCATGTGGGAATCAGAGGAATTAAAGGTCCAGAGCCCTGAAAAGTCAGTTTGCCTCTTTTTGACGGTGGATATTATTCAGTTTGGTGTTTTTGTTTAATTAGCAAGAGGATTTGTAATTTAATTTCAATGGGAAATTTCACATATTTGGGAAAAACGATTATTTTCTGAAGTTGAAGGGTGAGACATAAGTAAAACATTTTGCTTACAATGTTTTTAACTTTTTTTTCTTTGTCCATATATAAATTTATACATATGCACGTGAAATTGTTTTGTATTTCTTTTCTTATTTTAACTCTGAAGTTAATGCCTTATGTTCTTGTTGAAATTTTAGAGAAAGGAACTATGTATATATAAAGTTAAAGAATTAAATATGTTCAAAGAAAATACTCATGAAATTGAAAAAGCTCGAGTTTACACATCTCAAGATTACTTTAGCGATATTTAAAAATAATAGGCATATTAACATTTTTCATACAATGACATTTGTATATTTTTACTAGAGGATTTTAAATAACTAGATATTTGTATTTTCGTCATGATGCTATATTAAAATGAATGCCAAAAGTTCATCTATAGAAAGATAATTTTACTGCTCTAGTACTTATCTTTGGATTCAGTTAGTGACTCTTCAATAGCACATCATATTTTAATAGAAATAGAAAGAATACTGCCATAAGACAGAAAGATTTAAATTAAAATACTAGATTATTCATTAAAATAACATTTTCAAACAATGTAGGTCTAAAAACAAAACCAATTGTTTTAGACCACATATTTCATATATTCTTATTAAAGGTATTCATGCAATAGAAAAACCATCAAAAGCATTAAAATATTCCCTAACGGGCCAGATTTTCCGATTACATAGTAAAAGATTTCTGAATTTTTTTACAGCTTAGTAACTGCTGAGTTTGCGCAATTGTTTCTGTCATTTATCATAACCTCAATGTAATATATGAGCAGAGAAGAAGCAAAGTGAACAAAATCATGCTGAGATTTTTATTCAAGTCTCAACTACATTATAGAAATGCTTTACCAATTTACATAGCACTAAAAACACATGATGTATGCACATAAAAAAGTCAAAATAGGCTGCAGCTACATGAGATCTCAATAGCATCTGAGGGCAGTTTTCAGTTTTCTCCCCCCCCCACCCCCAATTCATCATGATCAATTGAAAGCAGACACTAAAGAGGAGAGTGTATGTTGCTCAACTGCACAGCAATTATTTTTAGAGACAAAACTGTGATCCTATGAAAAAAAGGCAATTAAAAAGGAGGTGGACCTCAGTTAAAAAAAAACAGCTTTTTAGTGACTCTTTACATTTCAGACTGTATCAGCTGGATTTAGACCAGATACTTAAATAGTTAACACAGAAGACTCAAACAGGACTGTACCACTCTGGCAATGCCACACACAGAGAAGAGGCCTTGGTGATGTTTGGCAGGTTTTATAAAAGGAAGTAGACAGATGTAAGGGTTTACACAAAAAGTCCTTAAGAGGAAAAAAAAAAAAAATTCTCTGTAAGTCATCCAGGTCTCTGTTTAAAATAAGTTTTGTTTTATTTCATTCTGGTTGCGAGAGCTAAAAAAAGAAAAAAAAAAAAAAAGTGATTTCTTTTTAACATATGGGGAGTTTGAAAGTAGACAGACGACAAGGCAGGAGCTGGATAAAAAGAAAGTTTTCATTTAACGGTGGGAAACAATGGACCAACAGACTGACTGAATGGCTTTCTGACTTGATACCAGTGTACCACAAAAAAGTCCAAAGCATCGTCTATTTTTGTAACAGCTGCTGCAGGAAATGCTGGGTGCGTGTGGCGATGCTGCAGAGCCCAGAGCGGCGTCTGATCGTCAAACAGAGGCCACCGTCTTTTAGCGCTTGGTCCGCTGCCAGTGGTCGCAGAGAGTCTTTTAGGTTTCTACAGCGGCCGGTTCTGGCTCTGCTGAGACGGTACCGTCTGCTTCCTCATATGTGGGTGTCTGTCGTGGAGCTGGGCTGTCTGAACTGGGCCTGGACAGAAAACAACATTTCAGCAGCAGCAAAAAATGTACCGAGATGCCATGCATGTGTTTTCCTTTTAAAACAATGTTCCAACATGGCATCGATGAATAAGCGCGATCTGATGCATGTTGAGCCAAACCTGGTAGGACTTGAACCTTGGCCGTCGTCATTCTCCTCTTTCAGAGGCGATTTGGGCTTTTCGTCTTCCTCTGCGTTCTCTTTTTTCTCCTCCGATTCCCCATTCACGGGTGTGGATTCTACAAAAGACATTCAGGTTTATAAACGGCTGCAGTGAGAGTAAAACTTAGTCTGAAATGTTTCTCATACCAGTGTTTTGTGACTGCTTTTCATCATTCTCCGTTTCTTTGTTCTCTATTTTAGGCTTAGCTGCCGGCTCTGGTTTTCCCACGAAGCGAAGTTTTAACTTGTTGTAGACGTCGCTGGCCTTCTCCATGACTGCAGCGCTGGCTTTATACCGTCGAATCTGATGAGTGATGAATTTTTTTTTAATTTAAGATGTTGAGAGAGAAATAGATTATTATAAAATAATCAGTCAAGTTGCACAAGATGAAAATATACAGCATACAAACAATGCAGCATATCCAGCTGAAATGAGATATTTACATGCATTCTGCAGCATGTTACTGCCTCTGCTAACAGCATTTTGTGATAATAATTCTTCCTTTCTGAGCAGAACCACCTCATTACAGGGCTGGTTTTAACGTGTTTAATGTGTGGAAAACGCACATTTCACAACAAAATGTGTTCATCTCTGGGACACAGGACACATTTCTTTTGCCAAGAAAAAACTGGCTGGACATTCCCATGATGTTTATAAGTTCAATGTGAAATCTTCAGACTTCTGGAATTATCTGTCCAAAACGTCCATGTATCCCAACAGATTAATTTTTATTTTTGCCACACAAGGAAGCAGTACGTTGGAGGTTTGGTTTCAAAAATGCCTTTACTGAGGTCTCTTTGTTTAACTGAAATCTTCTGAGTTAAAAAAAAAAAAAAAAAAAAAAAATAAAAATATATAAAAATATAAATAAAAAAAAATAAATAAAAAAACAAAAAATCTAAAAAA
>CAEGAF010174907.1:0-13874 GCA_903067075.1 Micropoecilia bifurca | reverse complement strand
GCTCTGATGACGAGCATCGAGTGATATATTTTTATCTATGTTTTTTTAAGAAAATTGTTTTAGAATGGAAGAGAGATGGAATGAAAACAAGCCACTTTATAATTCATTGGAAAACTCCAGTGCACCTCAGTGATTGATTCCAAACAACCAAAATAACCCTTGAACTCCTCCTGAGGAATAAACAAACTTCAATTTGTGGCTCATAATCACGGCTCTATTAGTCATCGGTCGGTGGAGAATGGAAGGAAAGAAACCACAGAGAGATAGTATGTGGCTTTGGTTTTAGTGGTTTGAAGGGACTTTTAATAGCAGCCATCCGGGCCAGGCTGGATGGCAGCCTGCTGACTCCGTCTCTCCGATCGATCCGACCTGGGATCTGTGTGATTGCCAGGAACAGCGGCTGATTGCTGAAGTTATCAGCAGTGCCGGCCTCATTACGGAAACACGCCCATCTATGATGCATTTCCAGAAAAATGTTATTGAGGTGCATTGTGCACACAAAAGCTGTGGTCACTGACTGCACTCTCACAAAAACAGCTTGTATACAAGACACTTTGTCATGCTGTAAGTGTACATACAAATGCAGATACAAGTTTTATACTACATTTTACATATTAATCTACCGAATCCCATAGGATTTACCAGTTGACATTTTATGGAAATAGGCACTAAATATAGTAAAATGTTATGTTTTCCACAGTTTTAATATAAAACACATTAAAAGCAGCATAAAACACTAAACCATCAAGGATGAAGCCAAAAATAACACTCAGAAACTGATGATCCTGCTATGAATGAGGTACTAATAATGGCTTCCATTTCTCCGCAGGAAATTTAGTGGTGCTCTCGAGGCCATTCTGCAGACAACCACATCTCTCCCTCGTCTCTTTCACTCTAACTGGCAAAAAGAGTCCCACATAAAAAAAAAAATCTGTTTCAGGGCCCAGTGCCTCTTGTAAGCTTCCATTTCTTTATGGGTCTACCAGCTGCCAGCAACTGATAACAAAAGCCACTGGCTCCAGAAGAGAACTCTTCACTGCCTCAGCCAATGGCTGTCATCATCGGCGTCATCTGATTACCATAACAAAGGATGTTTATCTGCAAGATTTTCATCACGGCACAAACACCTCTTTATGTCATCCTCTTCATCTAAAAAAAGTGAGCTTTGTTATTTAATATTTACAATCCAGCACCGCTGCGTCTTATTTGATCTTGTGGATTTTGTCGGTTTGGACAGGTGTAAGATGTGCAAATTCAAATAAAGTTTTGATCAGGGTTTCACTTAAGTCACATCAGCTAATCTTCTTCCTTATTTTTTTCTTTAAGATGATCAAAAAGGTACGTAGTGCATCATAAAACTATACTAGTCAGCCAAAGCAAAACATCAACTGGCATATTCCCTTGTTTTTATAGAAAGTTTTTCCAAAGTGCAACAGAGGCCCCATTTAAGTGGAGCAGCACTTCAGAAAAACCATTGCAGTTTTGTTGCAATTCAGCAACATGTCTCCATTTTCGGAAACCAGATATCAAGGTGAAACTCTTGGGGATCGGCAGAGGAGTCGGGTGTCTTGGTGGTACCATGTGAATGTGAAACTTTTACTCAATTAACATCTGAAAATACTGGTTTCTTGACAGTCTAAACATAGGCGAATTTATGGCTAGGATAGGTATGATGCAAATAAAAGATCCAAGTTCCATCTTTAGAGATACATGGAAAGCATTAAAGCAGCCACTAACAGTTGATCCCAGTTCACTGCAATTTTTTCAGTTAAAAAAAAAAATAACTTAAGGCTTAAAGCTCCTATCTTTTGCACACATGCAATTCCAAAATTTCCTCCAAGTAAAACTGAAATCAGCCTACAGAAGACCTGATTTATAAAGTTTTTAAATCTAAAGTAATCATTATTTAAATATAAGAAGCAGCACAAAGAGATCAAATCTAAATGTCGTTTCATTTATTTTGTACTTATTGTTTTTGTTTTGTGATGATTTCAGATCACTAAACAAGATTGTGTGTATTTGCAATGAGTAGACGACATTCCACTGCGTGAGGCGAGTATTGTAGCTCAGCCAACACTGGTTGTAGTGCTGTGTCGCTTCCTGCCTTGATAATGTCAACACAATACAGTTTTGGTACAAGGTCAGCTTAAGAGGCTTAGCAAACTGTCATGTCAGCTACCAGCCATCTGAACATGATACACGCAGTCTGACATTCATTTCTCTCTGCCACGCTTTGAGATCCCAGGGATTTGTTGTCAAACATGGGGCTTTACCTGCAGTACTATAAATGCTGATTAGCCGGTTCTCCGCTGCAGCTTTTTCCCCCTACATTAAACATCAATTTAATCACCTTTTCTTTTCAAGAAATACAAACCTCTGCATGATGTCACAAGATTTTGTAAGACCAGAACAGTATAGGCAAAGACAACTTTTTAAAGCTATGATTAACTCTTGCACAGTTAAATGTTTAAGCGGGTTAAGACTAAAACTGTGGGGGGGTCTGGACAGACAACTAACAAGTTGTATCCACGCACACACACCATCAGCGGAAGGAGGGTGGTGTCACTAAGAATGTTTGTGACTCTGCAAGGTCTAATTTGGGACACATGGCTTCTCAGTAGACCGTTTTTGTTGCGCGCGCTGAACCAAGCAAACTCAAACCCACTCATACGAAGCATGTGAGAGGGTGTGCATGCGGCACATCATGCTGGGCAAATGTTTTGATGGAATCTTCTGTGTGTTAATAATCTGTTTCTACAAAGACCACCACATATCACAGTTTAGAGGGATAGTCCATGATTCTAAACTGGATTCTTTGGCAGCACTAAATATCTTATATGCAGTATGTATATTCTTTAGTATCTTCATTTAGTATAAATTCAGATTAGTTTGTACCAGTAATTCTGAGATTAAAAGTGGATTTCTACCATTTTAGGGTTAGGGGGTTTGCATAGGGGGCTAGTATCTCTGTTGGTAATCTAAATTGTGATTAATTCAGTGTAGCTGGTCCCCAGGCGGCTAAATAAAATGTATAGTTAGAAACCAAAGCAGAAATCTAACTTCTTAAGAATTCAAATGGACAAAATGCCACAGTGATTTATTCAGTTTCACAAATCCTTAAACTATTTTGATCATATTAGGCAGATTATTTATGCAGAAATCCATTTATACTAAAAATGTACGCGTTTTCATTATTAGTATAACGTAAAAATTTACGTTTACACTAAATTTTAGTGCAAACATAGAAAACATTGTACTACCTCAGAAAACTCTTTGTACTAATAGGTAGTACATAGAGACAAAATAAGTGTGAAAATCAACAAAGTAGAATATGTAGCTCCTTACATGCCTTTGCATTTATATTTTATAGTTACATTTAGCAAAAAAAGTTGTACACACCAGAAGTTCAGAAGGCTCAGAAAATAGTGTTTGCGTAGTTCTTCACAAGTATCCATTAGCTTCGGTTTCCAGAAACAACTAATGTCAATGTAGTCTCAAAACAAAGTCAAGGTTCAGTGCAACTATGATGACATATGAAAAAGCAAGCACCACAAGCTGAGTGCTTTAACTGATTCTGGTGTGTGATAAACGACACACACACCAGATGTAAAAACAACAAAATAAGAAATTCAAAAAAGGAAATAAAACTGTGATTGCTTTTGACATGTCAAAATCGAAATGGAGAACTACTCCTGTGATGTCAGCAGCATGTGCATGTGTCAGTGGCCTACACAGTGATATATTTGCCAGTGAATTTGTTAATGTACGTGGGTCAAGATATTAATTTTCAGTCGTTTTATGGACAACCAGAAATGTTAACTCTGTCTTGATATGTTTGTTTTCTTATCCCAGTTTTTGATTTTTCTCATGCTTCCTTTCACAGTTTACACTAGCACAAAAACTTAATTGTGCATCAAAATCGTCTTTGTGGCCTTGTTTTGGGAGCAGTGTCATGATATCACTCTGTTATGTACACTCTCTAAAGTGATGGGCAGAGAGTTAGTTGACATATTTTTGAAACTCCTTACAATAAGTAAGCAAGACAAGAAAGTTATCAGGTATTATATTAATTGATTTTAGATTTGTAACAGAATCTCACTCCAAAAATCCTGAACTATCCCTTTAACTCTGATTGACTGGCATGAACGTGTGCAAATAATTTCAAAAACTTTTTAAAAGAAAAACAATTGGCTTTAAAATACCAAGGGATGTCATGTCAAGAAAGAAACTGCATTAACAAACAGATGTGCACCTTCAGCTCTTGATAAATTTATCAGGTCGAAGATGATTAGCACATGCAAATCATTTTATGAAGGTTAATTGCTTTTCCGAGCATCTTGATATTTACGACACCTGTGCAAGAGGGGTGGGGGAGAAATCAATTAAAAAAGGTCAATCCCTAAAATGAAACTAAACTCTCCTTGAGCTCAAATTCAAACCCTAATGCTGAGTTACTTAATTAGGAACATTCTTGATTTGTAAAACCACATCCCTTTCCTGTAGAAAGCATTCTGACCTTCATTAGAAAACAGTCAATATCCCAGAGATTACTCATTCATAACAAACTGAAGCTGAATGCTAATTATTTTCGTTTCAGCAAAACCTCCCACCATATTAGATAATTGTTGCAAATACTGTAGCCACAAAAAACACCACAGATATTTAAGAAACGTTTACAATTGAAATGTCTCATTTGTCAGATTCAAATAATCCTTACATTGTGTTTATTAAAAGCCAATATGCTAAATAAGCTTCTCAAGTGTAATGACCTAAGTGAATTGTCAAATAAAGTCTTGGGAATCTCCTTTCTCAGCATTATTCACCACATAATCAATTCCACAGCAGTCTTGCACGGAGCAGTTTTTAATTAAATAAGTATTGAAACTTTAAAGCATTTGAAGAAGTCAGACTTTTTTTCTGAGATGTGAGTAGAACAGTAAAACCACCAGATGCAGGACCACACACATTTAGGCATGAGTTCATCATGGGCCCCGATTCAATTTGTCAGACATTCAAGCATTTTATTCCACATTTTTGTCTTCTGTGTTTACCTGTAATGTGTTGCTTTTTGTCTGTTTTATCTCAAAGACTATCGAGAGAGGGGGGTGGGGGGGGTCAGCAATGGATATGCATAGAACAAACACAATAGTTAACTGCTTGTGTTACACATGTACTTTTACTTAGTAATGATATAGCAAAACATATTTCTTCTTTTTCAAGATATGTTACTAGCCAAGACATAATTTATTGGCTAATAATTGATAAACTGCAGCTCATAATTTCCAATACCATATATAGTTGATGCAACTAACAAAGTATTGGCGATAGGTACACCCATTCACCATCTTAAAAAACATGTGGCGTGAACATTTGATCTGATAGCAGTACATGGGAACGTGTCATTACACAGATGTTTCTCACAGAAAACTGAATATTTTTTATTTGACGACCGCTCGCATTGCGTTATAGGTGTTGAGTTTAACATACATTCAAGCTCCGGAGCATTTGTTATGCTAACAATGCTTCCGAATGGTGATGCCACCTATTCAACCATTCAACATGGCAAAGTAACGATTACATTTAGCATTATACCGCAAGTTTCATCAAGGTGACAATGATTTTATTTAGAAAAATATAACTTAACAATGTCATAAGTTTTTAGGCCTTATGACATTGTTGCACAACTTCTTAGAGTGAAGCTCATTTACTCATTAGGGAATTTACATCAATCTGTGAAGAGAACACCTCTAAAGTTGAGCATCACGACTGATCTAATGAATGGTAACAATACATAGTTATGCAACAGACGAACACAGAGGAAGAAGCAAAGGCTAGCTGTTTTATAAAGTAGCGTCAAACACTGATGTTCTTTATTATTTCAAGTTATGGATACAATTTCATACTGTGTGAGATAAAATTGAAGCCACACAAGGGACACATTCTGCAGATCTGTTAAAACTATGGTAGATTCTAAAAAAAAAAAAACCAAGGAGAGAGAGAGAGACATAAATATAAAAAAAAAGGTTTCTAGTCAAGCAGCAATTTATTCTGCATATGTGGATAAAAAGAGGAGTGGGACCATGTACTGTATTGAAAAATGACTCAGAAGGATTCCACACTTACCACCCCGCAGCCCCACAGGCCCCTCGCGGCATAACACATCCACTTACCTGGAAAAGAAGAGAGGCAGGAAAATCAATGACTGCACACTCAATTATTTCCCAACCAAGCAATTGCTCCCTTTGTCTCCTTGTGTGGAGACAAAACTCTACATATCCTGGGTATCTATGCATCAGCTTATTGAGAGTAGAATTTGACACTTTAATCAAACACATAATCAAAATGATGATAAACCCCCTCCATCTCTTTCACTAGACTTATGTCCATTTATCAAAGAATTAACAAAAACGGTGCTGCTTTGATTCTATCACAAAGACCCTCTCAAAGTAGCCCATACCCTTGAGTTTGCTGCTTCACTCAAGATGCAATACATGGAGAAGAATCCCCACTTGTCAAAAGGAGAGTGATGAAGATCCAAGGTAAACACAGGAAACAAATAGCAGCAAGCAAAGCCAAGTTATAGAAGACCGAGAGAGGAACTGGATTAATCTCCCTCAATATCTTGGTGCATGACCTGGTCACACCAATATTGCCTTTATCTGCACAAAGCTGCAAGCACCATCAGAGGTTGGGTCCAGCACTGGTAGTGAGTGATATTTGAACAGCAATGTCTAAGAAATAAATTCATGAAAATCCATGGTTGGGTAATCAATACTGGCTTGTGCTTATTGTCAATGGGACTGTAGTAGTGTGAATAAGTACCACTCATCTGTATCTATGTTCACTCTTAGGTGATAGAGATGCATTATTGCATTGTAGCAGAATCTAAAATGTTAAACCAATTAAAGTTAAACCAACATTGTTTTTATTCCATACAAAACCAACCGTGGTGATTATTCACTAAAACATAGCAGCAGTAGCTGCCTGCTGATAGGTACTCAATAGGAAGTCTAACACTAGAAAGAAATGTGTGTTTTTTAAAAAAAGAAATACAAAGAGGATATTTAAATTCCTCTCCAACTGGAGGTTCCGTTCTACACATCACATTGAAGCTTTGTCAGCATGAAAAGAGGTCACTTAATCTTGATACTTCCATGACTGAACACCAACATCCTCAACAGCTGCAAGTGACTAATAAACAACCTTGCCCCTTAGGGCTCCATTAAAGAAAAAAACACTAAGAGAAGCTCAGTTAGGAAGTTACATTTACACTAACAGTGGCTCTAATGCAGACAAGTGAGTGTAAACAATGATTAGCCCATTTTATTTGTGTCTGTGAGTCTGTGAGTCAGCTCCCAGCAGGCAGAAGAGTTGAACCCCAAAGCCCAGCATGTGGCCTTTGGTGGCTGTCTTATCTCTGCATAGCTGATCAATAATTAACCACAGGACATGCTCTAATGAGGACGATAACGCACAGTTTGCAAGATAAAACCTAAATGTAAGGTGCTGGACTAATCTTCTTCATTTAGACCCACTTATCACCCCATTAGTAGAGTTCAGTCCATATTCTAAATAAATTCATCAACCATCATTCTACAATTGTCGGCTTTCCTTTCAGTCTACCTGCATTTCTTATGGCTGAGCACAAAATATTCCATTCCTATTTTCTTCTCTCCAAGTTCTCACTTATCGATGTAACCAGGCATAATAGTTTTAAAGGCCCTCCCCTGTAGCGGTACCACATCAATATATCTCTAGATGGCATATGACACATGTGGAAAGGACCATGTCTGAGGCAATCCATCAGGGAGAGGAGGGGAAGGGGGGATCGAGCCCTTTCTCATCCCAGCAACGTGTCTACTTTGTCTCTTCTAATAGAGCATGTCCAGCAGACAGGTTTTAATAGGCACTATTAATCAAGAGGAGACGCAGATCGTAGTTGAACCAAAAAAGACCCTCAAGGACATCTATGTCTTTGTGTATCCAACGGTACCATTGTGAGTCTGTATTCTACCATGTGTCGGGGCCAGAAAGCTGGGGAACCTTATATGTCAAGTTGGAAGGTAAACATGCACTCAGCTGATGAGACAAAAGTCCCAGAATTTGTACTTTTGTATTGAGTTTTCGACTCTTTCATATGTTGTTTTTCTACAGAGCATAAACTTTCCAATTAGGAAAGGGGAAAGGCTCTCTTGGTGCAAGTATTAGCTGAATACAAAAAAGTAACTCAAGAACTATCACCTTTCCTACTTCGAAATTATAGTTACAAGAAGATGTCAACCTGATCAAACCAGTGTTCATATCCCATGCCCCTATTTACAGCGCAAATCTTGTTTTGTTAAATCTTGTTTTTACCAGACAATGTCTGGGACTTTATTAGGAACTCACTAAGAAATTAAATCACTTCACTTGGTATACAAACATTGATTTTATAGAAGGGATGACAGTGCAGCGACATATGCCCTAAGACACGAGCACAGACATAAAAAATTTAGTACACACCCAAAAATATAAGCTGAAGTTCATGTTGCATGAAAGTAACATTCTTCTGACTTGCATGGAAGCCAAGGATGTCAGTTTCCTGAAGATACCTTGAGCTCACTCCAACCCCCCATCTGCTTCACCAATACCTTCTCAAAAAGGAGTTGACTGAAGGCCAGTTGGCAACAAATCTGACTACAACTAGACTCAAGAGATGACTGGCAGGAGAGAAAAACTCAAATATTGAAGACCGCCAAGTTTCTGCTGATATAGAATTTATTCCCTTGACAGACAAAAAGCCTAACCTAAACATCTTTTACTCTTTGTGTAGACATATTAGTTTGTCTCTTAAAGATTTATTCACCTCCGCCTTGTGCTATTTCTAGTTTATAATATCTACCAGTTGCCTTGTTTTGTCTCTTAACCACGTCCTCATCTGCAAAAGCCTTAGGCAGGAGACACAAGGACAACAATTATAGAAAAGTGGATTGTGTTGCTTATGTAAGGGAATAATTGAGTTTAGTTGTAGAGATGAACCTAATAGAAGAACTGAATTTAGGTGAAATGTTGTGAGTGGAGTGCTGTCAACCAACCCACGTGTCCTTACATGTCATACATAAACAACAGCAACAATAGGATACATCTGTCAGACAGCCCAGTCCCCAGAGGGAATGCTTGTAAAGACAGACGGTTAGAACATCAATAATTAAAACAGATGTAATTCCCATTAGCCATGGGAGAATTCCCATAAATATTTAATGTGCTCGTTGTGTCCCAGCCCCGTCTCTTTACGCCTCCTCATATGCCCTCTCCACACTCATGACTTCACTCCTTTCTCATCTCTGATCCACAGCCTATTCCTGTCACTTTTCTGCTGCTGGTTTCTCGTCCACAAGTCCACCCCACTTCATAGAGGAAGGACGAGGTAGTGGGCTACAGACCAGACACATACTATCATACTCATTAAAACGGTCCCACTGGGGAGCGCGGATAAGGATGAGGGAGAAGAGAAAGGGCACGGAGAGGGGAACAAAGGCCACAATTTATGACCTGGCATCATGGGACTAGTTAGCTAGAGTGGGAGGCCTTTGTATCCTCCAACTCTTTAGCTTGACAAGGATGAATGATCAGGCCCCACTTATGCTGACAAGAGAAAAATACTTTTACTGGGAAATAAGAATATTATAACCAGAAAATTATAAGCACGTTGAGCAGAAAACCAGGAACGTTTTTTTTTTTTGTACTGCTGCCTGATTTACAACAAAGGCATAATGTAGAAGGTGGTGGCTGACATTGAAACACCCATCTACTGGTGTTGCCCCATCCGTCACCAGACGTTCCCCATTAATCCAGACTTTCCCCTCAACATCCCGCCTCTCCATCTATCCCCCGTGCTGCTGGCATGTCTGTTCTCTGAGAGAGTCGCTTGTATATTTGTAGTGCTATCTGAGAGCCAGCTGAGTAGTGACGATCCATCCATCTTCTCGCTGACACATAACTTAATGCGTCGGTTCTGCGCCAGCCACAGACAAGCCGCAGGCTACAGAGACTAAAGGGAAGGCCAGGGAGGTTTGTGGGGAAGACGACAAAATCTTTCAGAAATAAATTAGACTATTGCCACCAGCAAACTGCATAAATGGCTGTGACAGCTATTACAAATCTCATCAACATCCAAAGTGATTGTCTGAAAGTAATAAGCATTTTAGTTTATCATGTGGGTATTTTAACAATACCAAACTGTTCTTTTACCTCAAAGAGTCAAGTTAACATTTGTCTTGCATTTAAGAGCTAATGTGAAAACTAGAAAGTGAAAAAAAATGAGATTTGATGTTTTTCTGACCTACATAGTCAACATGAGGCTCATACAGCCCATAACATTAAAAATGTTAACTGTAAACAATTCAGTGGTATAAGTCAGAGACTGAAAATATTGAATTACACACTCTCTTTATTCCTCGACACCAACTATTTCTGAGCTCAAAAATATAAACCCTGCTTAACAGGTGACAAAAAACTATCACCTAAAGTCATCAGTTGCTAAAATTGATGACTTTAGCAGTCATCAATTTTACTGCAGTACTTCCATGAATCAAAATCTTTAGTGTCCATCTGCTGAAAACTTTGTAAAGTTTAATCTCATGTGTTGTCCTTCACTTTACCAATGTGAGAAGCTTCAGCCCTAGAGATCACTCAGCTGACAGCCCACTTTTTGATGTGGGAACTTATTATTTTAAGCCGTTTTCATCCCACTGAAGGACTTCAATGCTAGGTGTGAATTGCCATTGTTAGTGAAGTCTAATTTTGTTTGAATCTAGAGCGGTACACGCATGAATGGTGACCTGGGAGAGCCTATTCTTCTGTCACCCAACGCACAGCAGGTGCATAAGCCCCTTGTGTGAGCAAAAATCTACAAAAGATAAAAAGCATTGATATGCTAAAAAAACATAGAACGACAGGTAAACAAAGATAAATGCAGTTCTAATTCTGAGAAAACATTGAAACTGCCTTTTTGTTGCGTTCTAACAAACAATACAACAACAAAGACGATCTTGGAGTAATCTTCAAAGACCGACCAGTCCTGGGAAGGACTAGCACAGTGTTGGAATGGCTTTGTAATCCTTTTCCAGAATGATAGATAGAATTAGATTGGTGCATGACGTCTTTTGTATGCTGAGGTCTAATTCATGCTATCGGACAGATTCTTTTAAAGTGATTTTTTTTCATTCTGATGGCTGGCAGCATTCAAGGTTTGGTGTGGCTGGTGAAACTGAACTATGCTACATAAGTTTATATCGTTCAAATATATTAATGAATATAATTACAACAGTAAATTGCTTCCTGTGTAAATTTTCTTTTCGCTATCTGATATAAAAAGTTGTTTGGTTATCTGAAACATTTTAGAAGATATATCAGGAAGGGAAAAATACTTTTCCGAAGTGCCATACAGTGACTACAGTGAATTTCTAACTGTAACTATCATTAGCAATATTATAAAAAAAAAAACTTTAGAGTAGAAGGCAAAGTTGTTTCTAAAGATCAAACTTTAGCTTGAAAGTGTGTCTACACAGTCGTACTGAAATGTGTTAATTCAGAAGCAGGGTCTGTAAGCACTACTGAAATGTTCACGTCTGGACAGTTAGCATTTATAAGGCCAGGAGCTAGTATGTATATCAGTGCAACTTAATCCCCATCTTTATGAAAGATGTCCAGGTTTTCCAGTGTGCAAGGGTGTTACCTGCAATATGAGACTCCATAGCTCCTTTCAGTGTTTTTGTGTAATCCAGACACAGTGAACACACAACGCATAAAAGAAAAAACCTTTCCTCTCCCCGTCTTGAAATATATGAGAGGATTTTCCAGTGTTATGTTAAGCTTCGGGTTTCATAACCTCATCCTACTGTAAGTGTAACCTGAGCCATCTTGAAAGTCAGCTTGTTCAGTAGCACTGCTCTTCCGCTTTTCGCTGCCAAAACTCTACTCTGCTATTTACGGCCAAAATTTCTGCTGCTCAAGGGGAGTTGGCAACTCTAAGCACCACAGAAAGTCATTCATCTTGCCTCAAAGGAGCGTGCACTACATCAATCTGTGTGTCAGAAGTCAAGCAAACCAATATGCTTCGGCTTGTTTCTGTGCATTCCACATGAAATCTCAGCATTCACCGACTTTTTGTATGGCTACACTCAAACCGTCAAGCAACTGCATGAAAAATAAAATGCATGAACTATAATGTGTGTTCCGATGAGGCCCATTTAATAGACTGAAAGTATTTTTTTGAAGATGGCAGTCTTCAGGAAGGTATTAAACCAGTCAATAACGCTAGTGTTTTGTTTTCATTTTTTTCTTTATTGATCTAATGTATTCTAATTGTAAATCCTGCGGGTTTTGTTGGCTGTAAGCGGAAAATTACCATAGTTAACAAAATTAAAGACTTGAAAACACCAGTCTGTGTAATCTCTATAATGTGCTTCAATTAATGAATGGAGTTACTAAAATCAATTATGTTCACATCAACATTGCCGTATATTGAATGTTTTTGTCTATCAAAAACTAGCCAGCTCTAAGGAAGTATAAAAACATACAATAAAGCAACAGTGTATTTTACCGTTTAAATTCAACATTTTCCATGCACTCAGATTTTCTCTGCATGAGATCAAAGGGGTGATTCATATCCGTTTTTTAAAAAAGAATCCTCTCCTTTTATGCTCATCTACAATTTGCCCACTCAATATCCTCACTCTGATTAGAAATCAAGTAGTATCTGCCTTCCCACTCAAACAAACACATGAATCCACGCATTTTACTCGGTAATTTAGAATGTCAAGATGTTTGGGACAGAGAAGAGCTGCAGACAAAAACACATTTGCTGTGAGAAAGGTATCGAGCTCAATATGGAGCTCCAATCTGTTTGACAGGTGTTGATGGTGAAAGACAGCCCTTCTGAACAAGATGTCATGACGGATAATGCTTTAGATGGGCTGGGAGGCAAAAATAGTGTTATTGTGAGTAAGGGCAAAGTTAGATGATGTTTTAAAAATGATAATTAAAGTGAGAATGATGATGAAGAATCACCGTAAGAAAAGTTAATGTGATGAAAAAAATAGTATAATCAGAACAACAAAAAATTATTGGTCTAAGTGTGACTGGAAATTCAAACTATTTTTTTTAAATGTGTAATATAAATGTTGATTACACGCCACATTCAGATGCTACAAGTCACTTTTGCAAAGTTGAGCATTTATTTCGTACTTGACACATTGCCAAGATGATTCAACCTACTAAATAATGGAGTTGTAAACAAATCAGTTCATAACCAACTACATAATTATGTTTAATCAGTTGATTTTCTTAGGACGTTCTTGTGGTAGTTAATTATTTTTGATTTCCACTGATGTGGTTTTAATGATGCTTTAGACAAGTTCACGCAAAATAAACATGTTCTCACCTGAGCAGTGATTGATCAAGTAAGGGCAAAGTTAGATGATGTTTTAAAAATGATAATTAAAGTGAGAATGTTGGTAAAGAATCACCGCAAGAAAAGTTAATGCGATGAAAAAAATAGTATGATCAAAATAACAAAAAATTATTGGTCTAAGTGTGCCTAGAAAATCTATTTATTTTTTTTAAATGTGCAATATAAATGTTGATTACACGCCACATTCAGATGCTACAAGTCACGTTTGCAATGTTGAGCATTTATTTCGTACTTGACACATTGCCAAGATGAATCAACCTACTAAATAATGGAGTTGTAAACAAATCAGTTTATAACCAACTACATAATTATGTTTAATCAGTTGATTTTCTTAGGACGTTCTTGTGGTAGTTAATTATTTTTGATTTCCACTGATGTGGTTTTAATGATGCTTTAGACAAGTTCACGCAAAATAAACATG
>CAEGAF010174902.1:0-19936 GCA_903067075.1 Micropoecilia bifurca | reverse complement strand
CTTATGGTAGTTGCTAGACCTGTTGTGGCTCAATATTGGTCCATATATAAGGCGCACCGGGTTATAAGGCGCACTGTCGGCTTTTGAGGAAATTTAAGGTTTTTAGGTGTGCCTTATAGTGCGGAAAATACGGTACTTTAGTTGTTAATGTCATCTGCTGAATGTGCGCTAGCATAACACAGATGGAAATCAGTGGATAAATATATAGCTTGACGATGATCCATTCTTCTATTCAGAATACTTTGGAAATGGAAACAGATGTTTTAACATCTGTCATGTGTTACATGTAACCATGTGTTTCACATGAGCCCACCTATACCGTCAGCTGTAACATTTCACTGTGGCGTCTTTCAGAGATGTTCTAAAACAATAAGACAATGAAACGTACATCTTCATTTGTAGCAAAGATGTAAAGTGTTGCTTACCAAAAATCACTGCAATATCTAAAAAACCAAAGTGTATTTGCTCTGGCCTAGTTTATTATGTGCAGTGTGGCATAGAGCACTGATAAAGTTTGTCACGATTTGGAGTTTATGCAGAATTCATCTCAGGTGCTTAAATCTGTTTCTATGGTTACCTGCTATGGTTACCTACAGTTTGCATCCCCCAACCAAAGGTTGTGGCCTCTCATAAATTCACTGTGGGCTTTTAAAGCCTGCACAAAAAAGAAGACTAAAATAAATTGACTGATTAAAATGTTTTGGTCTTTGCAGAAAAAGGAGACACTGGGGAGAACAAGCTGATTATCTCCAGACCTGTGGCCTATTTTCTCCCCATGTGTTAAAAATTACACAAATTGAAAAGCATGACGGGAAAAAGATTTAATAGTGGTAGACTTGCTTGGATAAAACTGAGTGATTGTTAGCAATTTTGCCAGCCGCTTTCTACTATAACAAATGAAGATGTTTTCTTCCATCTAGGCTTGGTGTCAGGCAAGAACTAAGGCAAATCTTTTTAAATGTGTTGGAAAAGATGCTGTTCAAAAGGATGCACTTAAAACTTACAAGTTTGACTGCATTCTTAAATTAAGACAAGTGTTTAAACTGTAGGGTTTATTCATGAGTGTTAAATGAACATATTCTATGAACACGCCCTGTGACCCATCTCAAGCAATCATTGGTCGCAGAAGAGTAAGACTTACGCAAACTATGCAGTTTTTTGAACAGGAAAGGTCTTTTCTCCCAATCAACTAGTTAATTTATAGATTATATCTAATGGTTGTCATAGACTTTAATCACTGAAAAATATTCCTGAGCCAGAGATTTTTTAGCCATATAGTGATGCTGTGTGATCATGGTCATGTTAAAAAGAACCAAATCTACTTGGTGTTAAGGCCAGCCATATCCAGACATTCTCCTTCTGCGCAAGGCAAAATGATGGTTCCATCAGTCATGACAAGTTATCCAGGTCCTGGAGAAGCAAAGCATTT
The DNA here is from genome assembly GCA_903067075.1 of Micropoecilia bifurca. Classification (NCBI taxonomy): domain Eukaryota; kingdom Metazoa; phylum Chordata; class Actinopteri; order Cyprinodontiformes; family Poeciliidae; genus Micropoecilia; species Micropoecilia bifurca. Next base: position 18,507 of record CAEGAF010174902.1, on the reverse strand, counting down.
CCAGACCATTACACCATCACCGCCATCCATGATCGTCTGTTGGATGATTCCTTTTCTAAAAACACTGAGTTAACTTTACACCAGATGTAACAAGAGTCATGGGAATCATAAAAACATTCTATTCTGGACAGGTTAGCCATTGATCCATGCTTCATCTCTGGCCTCCCAAAGCTTTCGAAAGTTTTTTATAACTTTTTCCGAGCTGATAGACATCAGTCACTTTACTGGTTTCTAATTTGTTTGCTGATTTCACGTTTGGTATCAATGTTTCAAAGGGATAAAAAGGTCTAGAAATCACAGACCCAACTTCTCTGTCTGCTGCCTGGTGCTTTCTCACCGGCCTGGACCAAGAGAAAGGCCTCAGTGTTTGATATGCACTGCTCAGCGATAAAGTTCAGCTCCTTCTAAACAGCGGGAAGCCTTAGTGGCATCCAGAAAGTCTTGGTAGATGAGAATTTCCAGAGCATACGATCCAGAAATGCTGTCTGTTTAAGCTTAGCGTAAAATGGGAGTGTTGTTACTGAAACTTGTGAACTGGAACACAGACACAGCTTCACCCAGGGGCAAGAGCACTGTATTCTCAAATATGGAGTCAGGCTTCAAAAAAAAATATGTCGATGTTGCAAAAGCTATGTTGTACAACCTTACAGACACACCGGCTTGTAAAACCTGCCACTCGTCTTTTGCAAGTTGGCACCGAGAGACAGAGAAATCAGCCACAAGCATTCACCGGGAAAGAAGGGATTGCTTTCTTAAACCACACTGAGGTTGAATGAGTGATTGGGCTGCCCCAGGGGGTTCAGAGTTGGAAGTCTTTCTCTGACAGTTTGTGGTAAAGTGATGTATTGCACTTTTACGTGGAAATGTTTCTGAAGGCCCTGGGATCCACTGACAACCTGTCCAGAGTGTACTTTGCTTTTTCCCCAATCACTGCTGGAGATAGGCACCAGCCCAATGTGACTATGCAAGGATAAGAGGTGCAAGCAAAAGATGGATGCCTCAATGCTTCCATGAGCAGAAAAAGAAAGATAAGTCCAAAGGACTTTAGGAAGGTGCTGGACTCCAAAGAGCCATTGGGGAATCTGTGTCAAAACTAAAGTAGAATTCAATTTTTCACTATTGGGGAGAATTTGTCAAATTACACCAACCAATTCAAACCTGAAAAAGAAGTGTATTTCACTTCTGTTAAAACAAATGTCTCTGTAAATTGGCAAATGATGAAAAACACCTTACGTTTATGTGACGCACTACGGCAAAAGTGGGAACAAGTTGGTAGAGCACAAATGGAGCAAAAGTAGAAATCATCAATTTCTGAGAAAATAGAGAATTTTGTTTTATTTTAAAATATGCTAGTTAAAGATGTAAAGAAACCACTAAAATACTAAGCTTTGGGTTTAAATTCAGCTTGTTTTTTGAGTAATTTCAGCCCACAGCACATTGCTGTGTCTGGGAGGATAAACTGATTAGCACAAGGTCTTTGATTGGCTGCTCACACATCTGTTGTTGTTGGTTTGCTTCATAAAACTTTGCTGCTTAAGAAGATACTTCCTGTTTAGATTTCAACACCAGAAACAATGAGTTGTGGATGTTGCAGTGTGTCGCTATGGCATTACTTCTTTTTCCCACGCTGACTCTGATCCAACTCCAGTTATTGAAAGCTCCAGAACAGGATGAAGTGGAAAAGTACGCCGATAGCAGCTACATTACTTTAGATAACATTCTAAGTTTCCAATTGAAGCTAGCTGAATACGAGGAAGACGGAAAATGTTTTGGACTGGTGGGCAGAGGAGCTGGGAAGAAACATATCATAATCTGTTGCTACAACAACATTTGAAGAAGACAGAGATAGTGAAATGGAGAAAATTTATAATTTTGACCATAAATGCTGCAGAAGAAAACTAAGTTTTCCACTTGGAACAATGCCAAGAGATGCAAACTTTCTCCTGTGTGGATGGATTCTTTTGCAGCAGAAAGAACATGACATGACATGGCAAGACATTAGACTAATTGGACATATTGAAGCTAACAGGTAACCATGACGACATCTAAAAAAAGACAGATGAAAAGAAAACTTAGCATGGATAAAACTGGACTGAAGGCTGAAGAGGAGTTGTACAATCACATATAAGTGGTCTGTACAAGGCCTGCAGGATTCTGGGATGGAAATTATCTAGACCTGCAGTTCAAGCTCTTCACCTGACTTCCAAAGACACAAAGGATGGAGATAGAAACCAAGAAAGCAGCACATCCTGGTTTAGTCGAAGAAAAAAAAAATACAAAATGATTCAAAACTGTGAAGGGTAACGATCAGGATCCAAAATCCATCCATCCATTCTTCTCACATGTTTAATGTCATTCAGATTTTCAGCCTTCCCTCACCTCAGTCGCTGTGAGTGCTCCTTTCCTTTCCAAATTAGTGATAAAGGCTGCTAATACACAGAAAACCTTGTGTTGTAGCTGTTCAGAATGAGCTTTATCTTCATCACGCATCTAAGGCCCACCCTGTCTGGCTCTCGTCGACTCCTTCGGATAGCTGATGCTCCATCTTGGTGATGGATTCTCCAGGACTGAGAGTCCTGGTGCTGGAATCATGCAGAGTTCTTTTCAAAGTCTTCATTCAATCTTACAAGACTAAGCCCTTAGATTTATTAGGAAAGAGACTTGTTTCTTTGTCAGTTGCTTATAACTTTTTGGAGCTTTTAAGAATAATCAGCAGGAAGTATTTCCTACAGAGCTGAGAGAAAGTATTTGCTCCCTTGCAGATTTCTTTCTCTCTTTTTTGGCATCTTTGTCACATATATGTTTTAGATCATCAATCTGATTTCAATATCAGGCAGCGATAACCTAACTAAAAACAAAAACAAAAAAAAGAAGGTATTGTTGGGAAAAAAAACCTTTCCAAACCAAGTTTGCCTGAATCTAAGTATAACTGGCCTCCTGGTTAAATCATGAATTTATGGCCCTGAGTGACAATCTTTAGGTGGATGAGTTCAAATCACACACAGACCTGTTTACAGCTAGAACTGTAGAAGAAATAAATCACTTAAACAGAACCTGTATGGCAACATGAAGTAGGTGAAAAACATAACAAGGCACACATGCACTGATCTAAAGAAATTGAAAAACATGAGGAATAAAATCATAAACATCGATCTGGAAAGGACTAGAAAATTAAAACCACAGTGAAAAGTATTATCCACAAATGGAGAAACCATGAGACAGCAGTGAACCTTCTCAGGAGAGGCCGCTCCACCAAAATTATTCCAAAAGCACATTAATGTCTCATCCAGGAGGTCACAAAAGAACCTGGACGAACAGCTAAAACACTGCAGGCCCCACATGGCTCTGTCAGGTTCATGACTTAAAGGGGCAGTATGTGTTTTCAGTCACCAAACACCATTTTATAGAACAATCAAGAAACGATGTTAACATCAGTTGTTAAAAAAATGCTGTGTATATCAAATATGACGTAAAAGAAATTCAACTTTGTAATTTAACTCCTTGAAATTGATTCTCTGTCTCTTTAAAAGCTCCTGCTCCTTCTGAAACTCTGGCTTCAGGAAGTCATCACAACATGGCTTCTCTATTAACCCTTTCACAACTTTTTTACCAGGGTTTTATTAAGAAGTAGCTCAATGAAACACTGGTAAAGAGCCCAGCAGGTTTTTGCTAATTGCTGCTGACTAGCCTGAAGGAGCAGCAACAGGAAGTCGCTCTGTGATGCAGAAGCTTAGAAACTTCAGCTGTGGGGAGGAGCTGCGCCTTGAAGGCAGTGCTAGGTTCAACTAGGTGTCTTGCACAGCTGAGTGATTGCATGGAGATTAAAAAATTTCTCAAACTTGCATGAAAAAATCAAGGCAACACTCGAGGAATGGCATTATGACACGATGTAAAACTCAGAGAACATAAAACATAAAATGTCATCCATGAGCGATCGCCAAGGCCAAAACTACAGCTGACAGAAAAGAACATCAAGTTCTAGTCAAAATCCAGACTTAAATTGAGATGTTTTGGCAGGATTTCTTATGCTCAAAGTGTGGCTGAATTCAGTCAGTTCTCCATAGAGAAGTGTGCACAGTTATGTAAGAGGGTAGATTTCTTGTGAAGAAAACTGTGAGGAATTTGTATTTTAATTATGCTTCTCTTTTCCATTTTTTTCTTCTTTTTTTTTTTACAGAAGAAATGCGGTGAAGTTTTGGATGCCATCATCTTGTACTAATTTCACGGTCTCACCGCTCTGATTCACAGGAGCCCATGAGCGAGATCATCCACTTTTTCTGGGCCTGGTTTTAACCGAGTCCAGAACCCACTCCGCGTTATTTATGGATGTTGATTTAATCAAACAATGCCGGAAACGATAAGCTGATAATCTTTGCCTCTACTGTACCTTTCAAAACCTTGATATTGCTTACATTTAAAAATAAAGCAACCCAGAATTGATTTGACATGCATGACAACATTTTTTCAAAGTTTGATGTAAACCACCTGGACTGTTCCAGTGTGTTCCTAAATATGAGACATGAAGCAGGCCCCACTCAGAAGGCCCTTAAAGGGTGTACAGAGTTTCCTGATTTACTCTGGGAATTCAACAACAAGCTCGAAAGAAAAGAGGAGTCGTCATGAAGCCAAGCATGAGCAGTTAATTCATTGTTTAAGGAAGGAATTCTTAGTCTTAGTGTCTTAGTGGCTTTGACTAGTGGTGCACCAACTACAGTTTTCTGGCCGATCACAAATCTTTAAAATCAGACCTGTCAATTATGATTTTTTTCTGATATAATATTTTTTCTCTTTTGAAAGATTGTTAAATATAGCCACAAAGATGCTAAGTTGACGTTTAAAGCAGTTGACTTTTATGCTGTTTCGACCGATCACTGGTTAAAGAATTCGGGTCTGATTTATCGGTTCAGCCCTAGTTTTGACTCTATGATTGGGTTGGTAGTCAGAGCATAGTCTGCAGTCTAAAGTAAATGTTTGTGTAAGAGTCCTATAAAACATTCAGAATTATATTTTTACAAATGCCAACCGGAACCTGAAAAATCCATAAGATTTTCCATGTCAAAAATCTTAAAGACAACTCACTTCAGTTCAGTTTGAGTCCATGTTCGGTACAATCTACTTTTTAACTCCAAATAACAGAAAGCATCTCACATTTTACTGCCACATACATCCAGTCCTGCAATGTCTGGTTGCCAGGATTTAAAATAGTTCTCTGATTTTCAAAACTTGGCGATAAAAAAAATATCTTATTTTTCACTGACATACATGAGTTCAGAGTAATCAAACATGGCCGACTGGGGAGAAACAATGGCGATAGTTTGTGGACTATATTTAAGAAAGGAAAAACAATAAGTCTCCAACGTCCACCGGACATTTTGAGGCTCCATGACAGTTGTCAAATTTTATGACTTTTTAGCTTTACATCATTTTATCATCAAAAACATACCTGGATTGCTGTTTTGATTTTTTCATACATGTTTGAGAAATATTTTGATCTCCATGGCAACCATTCAGCTGTGTAAAACACCTGGTTGCACCTAGTGCCACATTTGAGGTTAAAGCTCCTCCTCGGAGCTGCAGTCCCAAGCTTCTGCAGCCTTCCCCCACTCAGCTCCTTCAGACTAGCCAGCAGCAATTAGCAAACACGTGGTAGAACTGATCATCAGCTGAGCTCATTACACTAGCTACCTCTCAGTGAAGTGCTGGTAAAAATGTTGTTAAAGTGTTAATAGAGCCATGGTGTGATGACTTCCTGAAGGCAGAGCTTCAGAAAGAATCAAGGTGATAAACTACAAAGTACATTTTTTAAGTCATGTTTTACAGCAGCATATCCCTGAAAAATACATAATACTGACCCTTAACACAGCGCTCAACTGCAAAGGAGAATTAACCGAGAGTCTGCTGACCACTCTGCTGACAAGTCTTGATACTTCCCGGGTCCTTGTTTGAAGCTAGCATTAGCTAAATGCTCTTTAATGATTCCCATTTTGTTCTAAAACCGAATATCCATCCCAGCAGCCTGGGCAAGGTCTCTGTCTGTTTGTGGCTCCCACTTCTGATCCTCCACTGGAAGTCAGCCACTTATTGCTCAGCGAGAAAAGCCTCCACCTGCCTTCAGGGGGATCGACTAAAGTAAAAACACAAGTCGACCTTAATGCTCTGTCTCCAGTCTGAGAGTGAAAAATGTCCAGCTTCCACACAGCTGTGAAAGAGTAGCATCTTTCCACATCAAACATCTCGCCCTGCGAACAGCAGGACTCGCTGAGAGGGAGGAGAAAGCATGTTTGCCATCACATTGACTGTCACAGTTTTGCAGCCCATGAGTCCTGCTGTCGCCCAGCAGATTCTGAGCACAATAAAAAAAAACAACAAAAAAACAATACAAGATAACTAATGAAGTCAAAATGTAGTCCTGACACTCTTCCTCTGGCTAGGGAACAAACATAGATCAAGAGAAATTACTTAATAGTAAACAAGCTAAACACAAACGCATGTATTTTGTGTATGGAGCCCAAACATGCTGGCTCAAAGCCATAACCCCGTCGAGTGAAATCTACCCAGGCCTGGATCGGTCCAGTCCAAACCTGGACTCGGTTTGCAAACACAATAACCCAGATTGGTCTGTTTTCATCCCAGGAGTATTTAGGATACCTGTAAACCTTTGAGTGTATCTGCGTCGGTGTGTGTGGTGCCTCTGATTCAGTAAAGGAAACCCGCTCTCAGCTGGTACTTTACCAAACACCAACATCAGGTCTCTCCTTGCTCGACTGTTGGGTTAATTTGTTGAATTTTTCCTCAAAGGACACACTCCAGCATAAAAAACCACTCATGGAATTCAGATTTCTATGAACAACTGATTTATAGTTAGGCTACTTCCTGAAGCATAAAGCTGCTCTTTAATCATCTTGTATGTATAACGTATAATGTGTATTATGTTTTGTTTCTAATTCGCAAAGTTTTACTGTGTTTTAATTATATGTTATGTTAATTATGTTCCTCTACAGACGAGGTCACAGTTTAATGGTTTAAACATTTTCCCTTAGCATAAGCTAAGGGAAAAGAAAAAAAAGCTTAGCCAACTTTTCAGAGCCACCTAGCAAGAAAAAATCAACAGCAGCCGCAGCTATAATTTTCAGTTTGTAGCCTGGATGCTTCAATTGTGGGCAAAATGTTCTTGTTTTCACAAGACGAGATGAAGAGCAGATGGTCTCAGACGGTCCTGACCCACAAGAGCGGTTATAGCAGTAACACCATAAAGGCTGCAGTTCAATACATTTCACACAACAAGCTAGCATTAGCCACTGATCTGCAAACAATAGAATCCACAGAGTCACTGATCTCATTTGATGTGGGGTCTCAGCTTCAGCAGGCACACTAGTAAATACTAGTTGTTTTCTTTTCTTTTTTTTGTTTTTTTTTTAAATGGGGCGGTATTGTGGATTTTCAGTAACAATTTGAAGGAGTGTGCATAAGACTGACATGGCACTGTCATAAATATGACATAACACTTGTCATGAACATAAAGAAGTATTTATGAATGTTTATGACAGTTGTCATGAAGTGTCATTTGGTAAATAATGACACTTTTAAAGCAAAGTTGTTCTAAAAGTTGCATTGAATGTCCATTAAAAATGCCAACTTTGCATTATTTTTTAAATAAAAATTTAATGCAAAGTTGGCACTTTTAAATGGCTTTTGATTTCACTAAATAATTTTGTTTTTTTTAATCATAAGGAACCAAAACAGCCACTGGCTTTTACTAAAATGCAGACTTGGCCATGCCCATTTAGGGAACCTGACAAAATAAATCAACAAAAACCTGCTGTTGTTGATAACAAAACACCCACAAAAAAATCTAGAAAAATAGATGGATATGTTTTGCAAGACACTTTTTGTTTCAAATCTACAATGATTCCTGTGTCACTGAAATCTGACTAAAGAAATCTGACTGCTTTGCTTATTTCATTAAAGTATTGTGTGTTTAGCTTATTATTCATTTAGCAGGTAAACAGAGAAAATAAACGGGGGGGGTTTTCAGTCATAATAACAAAACAAAATACTAAAAGTTTTGCTTGTTAAATGTATAAATTCACCAATAAGTGAATTAACTATAATAAATTCACGTAATTATAGTTTCATAAAACGATCATCCAACCCGATAGACACAACAAGGTTCAGTAGCTAAATAAGCTGTTTGCTCCTGGCAGAGAGGGCAAAACCAAAATATTCAGCTCTGCTGCCCAACCCACAATTGCATTTTTCTGATATACGTGTATTATATTTATTATTATTTATTACAGCAGAGTTATCCAGGACATGTTCCTGGTTTACTGACATCTGCTTTGGTTTGTTCTGGTGATCCTCAAAATTCCTCCCCACTAGATTTCAACTCTGTAAAGTTTCTGAAACTCAACATACTTGGAATCAAATTTTTAGGCTGTTTGTGCTCATTATTGAAAATTGCAAATAGTGGATTTTGAACTTTCTCTGAATGCTGCTGTAATCTAAAAAATAAAAACATTCCTCCAGCTATAGGCCACTTAGAAGACCTGCTCTTGCTTCACCCTACATGTTTTAAGACAGAGTTATAGATTAGTTCAGAGTTGTGTTCCTTCTCCTCCAAATTGAAATATTTTTAAGAACTGATTAATTGACTTTTTTCAGTCCAGCAGCTTTTCAGAAAAATATGATTCATTGTGTTATCAGTATTGGAGGAAAACCTTGAAGAAGCTTTGGAAAAATAGTTGCTCAAGCCATATTTACAATCCTCTTCTTGGAAATAAAGATATATTTTTGTCAAATGTGATATACTTCTGAAAATGGGATCACAGCAGTTAGATTATGGCAGACTCCGAAATCTAAATTAAAAATCACGAACCCTCTCACTTGGTCGTCACAGCAACAAATGTTAAGAATTCATAAATGCCTAAATTTTCTTTTGGAGTAAACGGCAAATGGGAACAAAACACAAACAGGAATGCACAGCTGAAAAGGCACACAAGAGGCTCCCAGATGAAGCTGATTTATTGAGTGAAACAAAAGCACATCTATCCATCTTTTATGTCTGGATCAAGATTCAGGATTGCAGGGGGCTGGAGCCAATCCCAGCTTGGTTTTTAGCTAAGAAAGAAAGAAAAGAAAATACGTTGAAAGTAGGCTAGTGGGACAAAACAATTCCCAGTGCTAGCAAGTCGTTTTTATAGACACAACGTGTCTATAGTGGAGCAAGAGCAAGTGGAGATGAAAGTTAAAGGGGAGATAAACAAAATGAGAAAAACAACAAACTTACTGATATTCGACAAGACCTGATCAAAAGAGCTTCTGTTTCTACAACCGGACATGAGAAATTGTGGGAAGTTAAAAAATTATATTAGACACTGAAGGTTGGGATAAACACAAACCCGACCCCTAATATGTAGATTAATTTCACAAGATGTTTACAAATTTTTATTTTTATAAATTATGATGATTTTCTGTTTACAACTAATGAAAAAACAATATTTAAGATTTCAATATTACATCAAATTAATAAAAAATGTATATATTACTATGCAAAAATGAGGGCTTAGTTAAAAGTAGCTTTAACATTTGCTTAAAAGTTATTTTCAAAAGATAATCCACATCAGTGAGCATATTCTAATGTATTGATTTTAGGTACAGCTCAAATCCTGAAGTCAGTCTTTTCTCCGCTTATTTTTGATTCCCCATACACGAGTCCTTTCTTAGCAGCTGTTTTTAATGTCATGAATGGCAGCTAAAAGTCTTCTCAGAGGTTTATTTTGTATTTTGATATTTTCCAAGTAAAGAGGCATGAAAAAGCCATTCAGTCCTGCAACAGGACTAGAATGAATCAGCTCTCCTTTCAGATATAAATGTGCTAATTTTACATTGTTTTGAAAGTGTAACAAAAACAACTAATAAAAACTACTTCTGTTTATTGTCCTGTTTAGACTTTTAAGAATCACCAACATGCCTCTTGGTTCAGTAGCTTCACTCTTGGATTTACAGCACCACCTTGTGGTCATTTCCTACTTTGCATGCAACACAGTTACTCCTAGAGGCACAATCGAATTCCGAAAGAAAAATGTATTAACAACAACCTACACAAAATTGATAAACTGTTTAATTGCATCTCTCCTCATGGCAACATACATGGAGTAGCTCTGTTACGATGATTCTGATTTGTTCCTCCTGAAGACCTTTAGTTCATCTTTATTTGATCGAGGTCCAGCACTTTCGAACGAATATTCCTGGACCTGGAGCTGCATGTCATGAGTTATGAGTTATGAGACTTTCTTCAGTCAGAGGCTTATTCAAATTCAGTGCAAGTCTGACTGCTACTGGAAATCCATCCTACCCTCAGCATTACTATTCATAACAACGCTTGAAAATACTTTCTAACAACATTTAGCGTCAATTTGGGATAAATAAAGCATTTTTTAAACTAAATTAATTTAAATAATATTTTTAATTGATTAGAATAATTGGAAAAGCTTTTTTTTGTTTGTTTTACCCTACGCGCTGTTTTCTGTTATTTTCTTTCGGAACTGTGCATTTCTGTAGGGAAATCTACATAAAATCCTTTTTTATGTCATCCACTCTGAAATCCAAGCCTTTTTTAAAATCTGTGAAGGTGATAAAAATTGTGAAGTTTTCATCTTTGAAGAATTTACCTCCTGCAAGAAATATATTTACTGTTCACAATCTTTGCACAGATCCCCACTTCAAAAAAAAATCTCTTAGATAAAGCAGGTAAATCACACATTACTACTGCACTCTGACTTTATTATTCATCAGTGGTACAGAAAATGGAAAAACAATCATTTAAGCTTCAGCACATCAAGAACGCTCAAAAAAAGATTCTTTCAATACGTTTTCTTATATAAATAGTTCCTTTTTTTAAAAAGCTGATTCAGGATAAAAAAACTTCTAGTTCCAGTTTGTTTCTTGATTTAATTCTTCCCTGGTGATCCTTTGTCATTCTGAGAATTCCCAAATCCCAAATTCTGCGTCTGTTCATTTACATTTGTATCTTCCTTTTTGTGTGGATGGAATTCCAAAGCCCTAGAGAAAAATGGGAAAACAAAGACTTTTTCCATGCAAATGTGAGATTTTTCAGATTTTCTCAAAGTTACGAAGTTGACTATTTTTACCTGCCTTTCCTCCACAGCAGGGCAATGTATTTCTCTTTATCCTCTAAAGACTTGGTCAACGAGTCGACTTCTCTCTGTTTTTCCAGGAGTTCTCTGAGGAGACGATGATTCTTTTGCTCCAGGGTTTCACATAATGCCTGCTCAGCAGACAAACAGTGTTTGAACTGAATCAGAAAGTCAGTATTCTGCCCATCTGATAAAAACTAAACTCACCCTGCTTTCCTCCGTACTGTAAAATGGACTCGATGGGTCGTCCACAGACAGAAAGTATCTCACAGGTTCACTGAGAAACCATAGATCTCTTTAGTAGCGGAACATAAAGGACTCAGGGTGCCGTCTGCAGGAAGGGATAGTACCTTGTGCTGATATATTTGTGCAACATCAGATTCTCCAGAAAAGTCTGCAGTCCCAAACGCCTCTTCTCCAGAAAACTTCCATCATAGTTGTCTTTGAATCGTCGTTTAGGAGGCAGCGCTTGATGGAAACCAGGGAACAGCTCTCTAAGCTGCAACAATGACAGATAAAAGGAAAAGATATATATTTGGGGCAGTACTATGTTTTTTTCCCAGTCACATAGTATCGTTTTATAGTGCAATCAAGTTACTTTGAGTTGTTGTAAACATTTTGTATATATGGGATATATACAAGATTTGTAATTTGACTTCGGAACTTAACATCTTGAAATTGGGTCTCTGTCTCTTTAATAAAACTCCTGCTCTTGCTGAAACTCCACCTTCAGGAAGTCATCACAACATGGCTCCTCTATTAGGCCTTTATCAACGTTCCTTAAGAGTCCAGCAAATGCTAATTCCACCAGATGTTTGCTAATTGATGCTAGCTAGTCTGAAGGAGCTGAGTGGGGGGGTCGCAGAGGAGGGCTGCTCTGTGAGGCCGGAGCTCTGCGGCTTGGAAACTGCAGCTCTGAAGAGGAGCTTTGTCCTTCATGCAGGAGCTGGGTCCCCCCAGGCGTTTTACAGCTGAATGGTTACCATGGAGATTAAAGGATTTCTCAAACATGTATAAAAGAACACACTCTAGTATGTTTTTGATGAGGGAATAACATAATAACATGATGTAAAGTTAAAAAAAATTTGGATTTTATATAATGCTGCCCCATCTGTAAAAAAACAGAATTATTGAGATTTTGAGTCAGGAAAGGGCTGCAAGTCGTTTGTTTCTATGACTTTGAAACTCAAAGAAAACACTCTAATGTGTTATTTAAGCCCAGAATAGCATCTAAATCAGTGCAGGTTTTAGTGTTTATGATTTGATAATAAGATAGAGACTGGACAAAAGTGGCATCTGTTAGTGTCAAGCCAAACACAGGAAAAAAGTAAAAAAATAAAAAAAAACATTGAGTATGAAAATTTCACAAATTTAGGATATTCTCTATAAATCAAATCATGCCTTCAAAACTGCATTTTGTATTTACTCAGGCTGTGTTTGTCTAAACTTAATCTAAACAGAAGAATTTGGTGAGGGAATGTCTTTCACAGCATCTGTATCTGCTCTTAATCGATTCCTAACCTGTAGTGGAACTAAACCTCCTCCTTCGTGTTGCTCCTGGCTTCACGGCCTGTCAGGTCATGACCTTTGTACCAGGTCAAGCTTGATGGAATTGTGTGGTGTGTGCAAATAACTCCCACCTGATCGCTAAGAATGCAGAAGTCTGCGTATCGTCTGAAGATCAGCCAGCTGCCTCCTTCAGGCCTCTTTATAAGAATCTTATAAACCTACAAAACAGATGCAGCTTCATGGAGTTATTGTTGAGCGATCAATATCAAGCTAAAGTATCCTGGACATACATCTTGTTTTTATGCTTATTTTACACATGTAACTCGTTGTGACATATTCTGAATCTTCTCAGACGAACAGCTGAGGATAGAGCCACTTCATAGATTCACCGCCTTCTAAATAACATACAACATTACCTGGTGATCATGAAAGGTTTATTGTTTATTGCTTTATTTTGAGCCACAGAAAAAAAACACGATTCCCATGAGTAGGTAAAAAAGAAACAAAGAAAATACATATGCATCCACTTATTCACAAATTTATACAGTAACATAAGAACAAGACATTGTCTGGGTCTAGTTCTTAAGGAGTGGGAAGAAGACAGACTTAGTTACTCTCACTCCCTTTAAAAATAATCTGAAAATCTACAATATATAATGAAATAATATTAAATTATTGTTAATTCTACACATGTAGTGTACAGGGTTATTACTTTTTAGCATTCTTTGGAACTGCTGTGGCTATCAACTTCTGTTTTTTGGTTTTTATTTGTGTGCTTTGGGATTTTCTGTGATGTTTCTCTTTTTAGTAATGTCTGTAGTTTTTATCCTAATGCTTGTGGTGTTAACACCAGAAATAATGGTTTCTACTATGGTACGGACAAATGGGGGATGCTTAAAAAAGCTGACCAAAACTAAACAATTAATTCATTTTTAAAAATCTGATCAGTTTTTTCTTAATCTAAATATGATGTCACCCCCCATCTGCCATCACAAATACTAAAATATAAAAAAAATTCAAAGCTCGCATCTGAATCATTTTCAAAACTTTTGGCTGGTTGTTCCTGTAAAACTGTTGGTCATGCGACTAAACTTTGCAATAAACCCTCAAAAGAATTACCATAAAGACAAAAATCCAAAAATGAAAAGAGCAAGCGAGTGTCATTACAGATTTCTTGATTTTCATTCGTGATACGGTAGAGCTGGACGATACGACTGACAGACGACATATCAGCATTTTATATATCGATAATTATTGATTAGTTGTTCTTTTTATATCTGAAATACTGGCACCACATTTTCAGTTTTATCCACAGTTTTCACTCCATGTCGTCGTTGGGGTTTTGTTGTTTGTTTTTATTTTTAAAAGTTATGAGTCACATTGATAAAACCTGAAACTGTTGCATTTGGTTGTTGCTACGTAACCAAAGAAAGAGTGATTTTGGTTGATGCCACCAATCTTACCTAGCTGTCGGTAAGAAGTTGAGCAGCTAAAGTCTTTCCTCTGCCTACGTCCCCCAGAATGCCGTGGGGTTCTGGATGGGAATTCAGTGAATATTCTATATATTGAATTTCATCTTCGTCCTAGAATAATAGCCTTGATCATTTTTTGACAAAAAGTGATTCTTTTTCTGCCTTAAACCTCTTTTGAGGAAAAAATGACTCAAGCCATTATTTTAGGATGAACACAATATTGAATATTATATCAGACGTATTACCTATTGATATTCATCATGTATCTACTGTGATATTTACTGTTTTGATTTATTGTCTTTATCTGGGACTGGACTTCCTACCGTAAACTTTTCCCTCTCCTTCAGAATCTCATAGCCCAGCAGAGTTGCGCTGACGGGTCTCTCCTCTTTCTCGGCTTTCCCTGGCCTGTCACTCTGCTCTCCTCTGGGTCTGCTGCAGGCCTCATCTACGGTCCACAGAGACGCCCCTCTGTTCAAACTGGAGCTGTTCACTATGAACCAGTTGACAGATAAATGGACTGGAACAAACGAGTCAGCCATCCGATGTTTTTTTTTTTTTGTCTGAACACCTGCTAACACACACAAAACAAGTTCATTCATGGCCAAGATGAGAAATAAATACAAGAACATCATCCTGACGGATTCTGGTAAGTTTACTTACTTCAAGTCAGAGTCACTTTAATCCCAGTTTCATTCCTCGTCCGAACTGTGGGATAGTCTCGCTGACTCATCAAAAACAACTGGCCACTTTATGTGGCCGGATGTTGAGTAAGCAGTAGTTATAGTGCAGCAAGGAATTTATTGACCTTATGGGTTACATGCGTTTAAGATTACAGAGGGTCAATGCACATACAGTCATGTGCTCCTGTGTACCTGACAGGAGGGACTTCCTGTTTCTTTTAAATGCCAATTCAAATCAATTAACTGGATGCTTCAGAGAAACTTCTCAGCCATGTCATATTTACAAAGGAAAGGCTACAACTAGCTTTGATATTTTAAATGAATTAAATCCTGGATTGTTAGGTTGTTAAATAATGGATATATATTTTTAACTTTTTTTATTATTATTTTTGGCTCCAGTGGCCTTTATTTGACAATTAACTGACAGGAAAGTGGGCAATGAGAGAAGGGGGAAGACATGCAGCAAAGGTCACCAGGCCCAGAATCGAACCCACAACAGCTGCGACAAGGAAAAAAAGCCTCCACATGTAGGCCCCTGTGCCACCACAGCACACCCAATATATTTTTATCTTTATTTCATTTCTAGGACACAAAGGAGCCTAGAAAGCCTAAGAAAAAAATATTATGATAATACAGTCATATTCAGAGAAAAATGTAGTGACACAAGAGTGTTGCAAGTCGTAATTGTGCTAGAATAAAATTGAAATAAAACAAGAATAAAAGTTAGAATATTGCCAAAAAATTTCCAATGTTAGGGAAATTAAGTTGTCATTTTATGAGAACATCACGAAAAATAATAATTAAAAAAATTATAATGAATGTTGAGCATCTTGTGAATTTGTATTTGTATCTTTTTTTATTTGTATCTTTTTTTAATGTTGTTTGTTTATTTAATTTAATTATTTTTTATTTGTTGAAGAGAGAGGTTTTAAAATAATTTATTTGTTTATTAATTTATTTCTTTTGTATCTCAAAATTAGTATAAGACATGAAAAACCAAGGAAACGGTGACATTTTCTCTGAACTCAGGGTAAACAAGCGGTCACATGACTGAATGCAAGTTCAGTTTGACACTTTAGAGGAAAACCCTGATTTCGGGAAATTCCCGCACATCTGAAAACCCCCCTCGATAATCAGCTTGTACAAATGAAGGAATATCTTACTTCAAGTGAAATTGAAACAATAACATGAACTGAGCAACTAACACAAATATTGTAATATTGTTTTTATTAAAAGAACGCGCACAGGTCCTATTAGATATTATGGGCTTACACATACTCATAACGTTTGCTTCCGTCCAATAACATGAACTACGTGTCCACATGTTTTATTTTAACTGTTGAGATTTCTTTAATCCTACAGACTTGAACATATCACACAGACCCGGAAGTGACTCGTCATTTGACAGCACAGAAAGTGTCTCTCTTAAATAATCGCGCAGCTCCGCCAGCGGAGTCTCTTTTTTTCCCCGTCCTGCGTTAACTCCCCCCTCCGCCGAGTCGCCTGGGCGGCACTACGTCAATAAATCGAGAATTGAACGTGTACGTGCTCAGCTATGATGTTCTCTTAATCGGTCAAAAAAAAAAAAAAAAAAACATCGCTGAAAGCGTCGCTGGCTCCTCTCTTCCAGCCTCTCGTTAGCTTAGCTCGCTAACATTCGCGACGTTTCGGCAGACGAGTAAATGGGATATAGCTGTTCCTCGTGGCGTTTTACCGCAAGAGGCAGTTCTGCTGTCTGTCCGAGGCTGAGCCTGTTCAGTCTGCATATCCCTCCGTGTTAGAGAGCGTCATGGAGCCGCACGGCGCCGCGGGCTGCGTCAACATCGGGACCTTAACGAGCACTTTGCCGGTCATCCCCTACCAGAAGCTCACCGACCTGTACTACCTGAGCAGAGGGGGATTCGGCACCGTCTTCAAGGCGCAGCACTCCGACTGGAGAACCACGGTGGCCATCAAGTGCCTGAAGCTCGACTCGGTCGGAGAAAGGTACGGGTGTCAATGTTGTGTTCAGTGCCGTAAGTTTGTTTGGAGGTGACGTCCTAACTGGGGTTAAATTGGAGGCCAAATTCGGTTTCCGCTGGACTTTCACGTTGTAAAAATGATGTTATCAAAGTTCTTAGTTAGCTGCAAATGATATCAAAACTCATTAAGGTGGCGGACAAAATAAGAACAAGCAGAAAGTGAAGCGTCCCCACTTCATGATGCTGCCACCACTGTGCTGCATGGTGTTTATTTCAGGTTTGCATTGAATAGAGAATCACAAAGCTATTAAACATCAGAATTCCTTCCATATTTTCACTTTCATCAGACTATTAAAGAAAATATGGTGAGATTATTTAATAATTTGCCACCATCCCGCCAGTGGTCGTTGCTTTCAGGGGTTTTCCACCAGACTGTCGCTTTAAAGTTGGGCAAACCAAACATGCAGATGGGCACACTTTAGCTGTTGGGATCATATGGGCATGTTTACTCCTGTTTACTCCTGTTTACTCCTGTTTACTCCTGTCAGCATAGTGCCAATTAGACTGGTGCACGTGGGAAACTTTTCTGGATAAGCTGCAGTTTCTATTTGACACGACCTGCCTAAATCAGCCACTTAAAGATAAACATAACGTGTGTGGAAAAATAATAAAGAGCCAGCTAATAATTTAAAATACCAATATTTTAACAATGCAGGGTTAGCAGTTTTATTCTTGGAATAATTGCTGTGAGTTTCTGCAACAGAACGACTCTAAAAGTACCAGCAACATGTTCTTAGGTTTGTTTTTCTTGTCATTAGG
The DNA here is from genome assembly GCA_903067075.1 of Micropoecilia bifurca. Lineage (NCBI taxonomy): Eukaryota > Metazoa > Chordata > Actinopteri > Cyprinodontiformes > Poeciliidae > Micropoecilia > Micropoecilia bifurca. The sequence goes on along the minus strand of CAEGAF010174902.1, from coordinate 907 downwards.
TTGAAAACTGTTTTTAATCAAGATTTCGACAAAACATATAATCTCATTAAAGAAAATGTATTCATCCTCTCTTTGTAAAAGTTTTCCACATTGTAAACTCCAAAAATTGTTGCTCTTTAAGATTGACAAGAAATTTAATGTAATAGATGTTAGTCAAATTTCTAAGTTACTTTTTTTCAGTCATTTCACATTTGCGGCTCTAAACAAATGGTATTTAGCTGGACTGAAGGCAAAGCTGAATCTCTCTAAGGTAAGGTAAAGAAATACCTTTGCTTTAATAGAGGGTAAAGGTATTTACCCTGCAGACAGTCTATTTATAGACAAAAGTTTAGCAACAAAAAAAATGTCAATTGACTGCATAAATTTCTTTATCTCACTGTTGGGAATGTGTCCTCTGTACGGGCAGAGGGGCAGAGGTCACCTGCGTCTTCCGCTGTGTTTCAGAGAGAGGAAGTGCTTGCTGAAGGAGGCAGAGGTCCTCCACAAAGCCAGGTTTAACCACATCATCCAGATTTTTGGCATCTGCAACGAGCCCGAGTTCTTCTGCATAGTGACAGAGTTCATGAGCAACGGCTCTCTAGACCAGCTGCTGCATGAGGTAACCGCCCGGCAACCCGCTGAGCTCTGACTCTGGTTCTGGTTTGGATGGTGAAGGACGGGTTCGTTAGCAGAACCTGGTGGGTTAGAATCGGCTGTGTTGTAGGGCTGTATAATAATATCGATATTGTGATATATATTGATATTTTCTTTCCTAGAAAAAAATCGATATTCATCTGCAAGTATCGTAACATCCAACTGTCACCTTGTTCACTCACTGCTTGCTTCACATCAGGTCATCAGGCTTAGAGTGATTCCTTCAGATGTTAAGTGTCAAGGTTTAAAAGGTATCAAACTATTCAGAGCAGGT
>CAEGAF010174890.1:0-21126 GCA_903067075.1 Micropoecilia bifurca | reverse complement strand
GGTGACAGTTGGATGTTACGATACTTGAGGATGAATATCGATTTTTTTCTAGGAAAGAAAATATCAATATATATCACGATATTGATATTATTATACAGCCCTAGTAACCACCAACCACCAGATGGTTCTTCAAGCATTTGGCATGCTGACGTGAGTGAGTCTTTATTAATGCGGACAAAGCATTTGCAAAGCGTTTAATAAGTGGTGGGAATATTTTATTACTGTCTAACATCACAGCTTTGCATCTTTATTTTGTTTATACACTTTTTTTGCAAAATTAACTGGTTTGAGCAGCACTGAAGGTTTTCCTCTGTAGACATAACCTTCAGAGGTAAAGCACTTGCAAAAGAGTCTCACACTCTCTTCAGTGTTTGTTTTTTTTCACCGCCCTTCGAATAAAACTGATATATTGTCTGCCTTCTGGCAGAGCTTTACTCTGACCTGCTCAAGAGTGTCTGATTTTGTAAGCTCTCATATTCCACACAGAATATTAATCAACCTCACTGAAGGATTTTCACCTGAACAATGCTTGGTAAAATTTTTTTTCCCCGCCACAACATACGAAAACGCATATCTTCATATTCTCTTAGAATGAAATGCAGATATGCTATAGAGTGCTATATAGAGAAAAAATGTTTGAAAGACATGAGGTAATCCTTAGATAGTCAAAATTGAGCTCATATATCTATTTATTCAATAATTTAGAAGCAAAAATGGTTTTTTGAAGTAAAAGTATTTTTGTTGGTTACATGATTTTCATTAAAATGTGCTAATTTTAGATTAATCAATCAATCAATCATATTTTATTTGTATAGCACATTTCAGCTGTGAGGCTTTGCAAAGTGCTTTACACAATTTAAAATAAAAATAAAAATAGAAAGAGACAGATTTTGAAAAAGAATAAGAGAAAAACATTATAAAAAGTAAAAATAAAAACATTTAAAAACATCAATCAACATGAAGCTCAAACCTCAGAGTTTTAGCAGATAATGGACCATTTTATTAACATTAAGATAGAGAGGGGTAATATTTAAAGTCTTAATTTAATGTGGATTGGGATTTATTAAAGGAAACGTGTAGTATAAAGTATAAATCATAAAGTTTATTATTATCTTCCAGTGAGAAAAGGCTTTTGTCTAATCTTTGTTGAAAGTGGACTCAACGTAGCTCCCTAAACGACCTTCAAAGTTTTATTTGGAATTTATACTTTTACAATTCAGTAAAAATGAACTTGTTTAAAGTGTGAAAGTCTTGCAGTCTTTCATGCAGAGGCCTTTTCTGTGTGGTTGGAAATATTGAACTGCTTAATTGTTTTTAGCAGCCGTGCTTTCATCCTCCTGCTCCTCCGTTTGTTTTCTCCTAATAACATTCTTATATTCGGATCAATGGACGCCAGGTGTTGTGTTGAAAGCCATTGAAGAAACAGGACAAACAAGTTTCAAAGGAGGATCTTTGAAGAAAAACGCTTTTTATCAGTGAGCAAACTCCCACAACTTCAGTCCATCGCCCTGAGAAGCTGCTTGCAGCAAGACTGAAAGCAAAGCACATCCCTCCACATAAATATTCCTACATCAATGCTATCTGAGCTCACTTTGCCTGTGGATTTGTGGCTAATTTGAGACTAGAGTTATGCTTTTAGGCATTCGATTCTCTTTACGATTTGTTTTACTGGTGTCATTTGCTCTCCGTTTAAATATTCACTGTTTACAGAGACTTACATTACAGCCTAAATTTTCATTTATTCTAAGAATCAAACACACATTTTGACCGTATTCATTGAAAACTGTTCTGCTCTCAAAGGCTGCGTTCACACTGCATGCCTGAAGTGACTCAATTCAGATTGTTTCTGCCGTAATGCGACTTGTATCCGATGCTTTCATGGCAGTGTGAACAGCTCAGCTCGGATTCTTTTAGAATGTGACTCATATCCGATACGTATCGATTCAAATGCGACCATAACGTCCAGGACTCATTCATCCGAACTGAACGTCACTGATTCTCAACAAATCTCACTATTCTGAGTCCTGATACGCGAAGCGGGAAGAAAAACAACAACCATGACGACTATATGAGGATTAAGTTGTTAACATGTTGCTCCGGTCGGATAACAACTTCAAATATATAAGCTAAGCTCCACTGTTAGCCTCCATGTTTACTTCCTCAAACACTGAGCTTTTCTTCTTTTCATGGTGGTTGGCAGAACATTAGAACGTTGAAGCTATAGCGCCCTCTACTGCGCATGCGGGACACTTTCAGGTCGTTTGCCCGTTTACGCTGCAGACACATACAGGTCCATTTACTGGCAGTGTGAACGGCTGGCAAAAAAACTCTGAATTGGGTCATTCAGGCTGCAGTGTGAACGCACCCACCCTGCGGTCCCCTTACGCCCCCTGGTGGTCAGTTTGCCAGTTTGCTGTGACGTCAGCTCAAAGTGCAACGCAACAGCTAACTTATTAAAGGATCGTTTTTTAAAAATAATGGTGGATAAGCGGCTTCAAAACGGGCCACTGAAACAAAAAGCTGAAGATATGAGTGGAAGGAAAACAAAAGCATCGGAGGAAACCAAGTTATACCTGCAGAGAGTATTGATGTCGTTCACTAATGATTGGTTTCAGTCTCAGTTGGTGAGAACTGTCCTTTGTTTTTTATGACTCTGCTCGCATGTCAACAGTTATCATTTTTATCTAATTAAAAATGAGCCCTAAAATTTTATCAATGCTCTCATCACTTGGTAGTAAAGAGCAGCTTTTTTTCTGATTATATGTTTGGCATTATTGGTAAGCTTTCAGAATCTGTAAATAACTCAAAACACAACAAGAAGATTTGTTCTTAACAAAGAACACAAGAATAAGTGAGGCTGTATATATTAAGATGTGTTATTGTGGGGCAATTTGAAGTTAGGTGGTTTTATGTTAGTTTTTATGATAGTTTAAACATTGTGTGTTTAGAAATGACAAAGTACCAATTCTTTACTTGCCAGTGCAACACAACATCTCTGACTCTCCAGCTCCCATTTGCTGGCCCTCAAATGTCTTTTGAATTCTAATAGCCTTTGTTTTTGATGTCAAAAAGCGATTTAAAGGCTTGAAAAAGGCACAGACTTGGATAATCCTGCTTCTATGCATTGGAAAAAAGTTTGTTTTTAACTCTTAAATGTTTTCTGTCTGAATATTTGACTTTGAAAGAAGCAACCTTGGATGGAGGGAGGAAATTGTAGGGAGGAAAACTAGTATTTGTGCAAGACAGTTTGAACGTAAAATTAATAAAAAAAAAAAAAAAAGGAAAATCCAAGTTTTCAGGGCTATTTTACAGCTTTTTGATATTTTATCAAAGAAAAATATGGCTGGCGTCTTTGTTCGATGGACGTATCATTCACCAGCCCCTTGTGACCCCTGCCAGGTTAAAGTTGGTATAGAAAACATGAACAGATGGATGGATGTTATCCTTTTTTCTGCTTCCCCCCACACACACTGTTGTCGACACCGATTTTCACACATGTCTTCCTACTGTATTTACTGTCACAGCGAAAACCCAGCTAGTTTTCAAATATTTCAGGCATTCACGATAAGAAGCTTTTCTCCTTCTCACTTTGAGTTGACAAATGTAGGATCTTATTATGAAAACATGCTTTAAATCTGCTTTTAAAACTGTTAAGTCCATATGGTGAAAAGTCCGACGGTGCATGAGATGGAAAAGAAAGGAGTAGAAAATTTCTCTCGAATTTTCTAGAAAAAACAAGAAAATTTCTGAATAGGAAATGTCGAACATTTCCTAGAAAAATGACTAAAATTAAACTTAAGACATATTCAGGAAAAAAACATGTATATTTGTGAATTTCAAAAGTCAGTTTCAAAAAGTCAAATTCGACTTTTGAAACTTAGAAATGTTTTTTCTGTAAAAATTCTTAGATCTCAAAATTTCTGCTTTTTTTTAGAAAATTTCTTTTTCACAGGATTTTCTGGAATTTTTTTGGAGATTAATATCAAAATTTCAGAGTTTTTTTGAACAAATTGTTGAATCTTCAAACTAAAGAATGTCATTTTTTCTGGAAAATTTCTGATATTAATCTAAAGATTTCAGTTCTTCTAGCAAATTTTTGACTCTTCAAAGTAAATTTAAAAAATTCCATTTTAACTAAAGAATATCTCAATTAATCTCAAAATTTCGGAGTTTTTTCTAACAAATTGTTGAATCTTCAAACTAAAAGAAATCCTCTTTTCATGTACATTTTCCTGATACACCGTTGTAGAAATGCGCGTAGATAACTGTACGGTTCACATTTCAAACCTAACGCTTGTGCTCTTTTACTTTCTGCCATTTAAAGCTGACCCAATGTGCGTTTAAATCTTCTTTAGCTTTTGGTTTATGAGCTTTGGGCTCTTTTTGTTTTGTGTCGCAGTGTGTGTCTCATCTAGTGTCTTGCCTCCGAGTTCTTTCTTACAAGTCACTAAAACAGTCATAAAATAAGAATATTTAGAGAGATTTATGAAAATATCAACCAAACCTGGTTTGGGAGTGTTTACCTGCTGGGTAAGTCAGAGATTTTGATTCAATGTGAATACTTACATTCTCTTTCATTGTCAAGAGACAAAACAAGAGAATATATTCAGGATTAGTTTATTTCAGAAAACTGCCAAAAAGTATTGATGGGGGTAAAAATACTAAAGTTTCACCATCTTAATGCAAATTTCCTGTCTGTTGCTAAATAAAATGACAAGTTTGGTTTCTGACCTTGTCTGTTTAGCGTCCTATGATCATGTTTAAAGTGGAATCAACTAAATAAAGGCAATATTAGGCTACAGATGTCTGGTTTTAATGGGTTTTATCGGAGCAAATATGTTGTTTTGACGTCCGTCATGGGTGGGACGTCTCATCCAAAGGGTCATTATTGGACATGTTATTTAAAACTATCTGTTAATTCCTGGCCTCTGAACACCAACTCATAAATATTTATACCTGGATGTGTAATTTTAATGATTCTATGATATTTAGCGATACTTTTTTCTCAAAATATCGATTTTTCATCTGCAAGTATCGATACATTAAATCCTATTTTGAATTTTATGTCAAATCCACATGAATTAAATGACATTTGTCACAGATGACATTTTCTAACCAGTTGCACGCGTACATTAAAATGACATGTAATGAAGCAACCAGTTACAATTAATTACATAATGAAATTAAATGAATAAATTACATTATCTAATGTAAGTGAATAAGTCAAAAAAGGTCATTTTTGGGCTGACAATTAACATTCAAACAAAGCAAATGTACAACAAAAACAATATTTATTACAAGAGTATTACACCATCAGTTCAATTAATCCAAGTCTATGGAACAATCACAAAATATCACCAAAATCACTCTGTCCTCTAAAATCTTTCAGAAAATCTTAAAAATGTATCGAATCATATTGTTTGCTGAATATTGCGATATATATCGTACTGTGAGTAGAATATTGCGTATCATGAGATTAGTGTATTGCTACATCCCTAAATGTCACCATAAATAACTATAAATACACATTCATAGATACTTTCATTACTGCATGTTGGCTGAATAACTGAGTAGACATAAAAGTATCGACCCAAATGTAATCATCATGATTATCTCATGTACGTCTGTAAAGATGAAAATGATTTTTAAAAAATAGGTGAATCTGAAAGGACGGATCCGGCCGCGGCATCAGAAGCAGAACCTTCAAAGGGTTTGTGTTGCAGTAAATCACCGCACTCAGCATCAGCCATGATCAAAGGCTGGAGGTGCAGCTTGCTTTCTCTCCCTCTTCCTTTCAGATCTAAAAACACCGCTGGACCGTATTAATCCGCCTGCCCGCCACACGGTTTGTGTTTTTTAACATAATCACAGAGCGCAGTGTACTACCTTAACCGTCTTAATGATTGCCCCTGTGATTTACGCAACTTGACACGAGGCAGCATGCATTAGCTCAGCAGGGAATCATTAATGCCCTCCTTCTTCTTGGTTCCTAAAAATGTTGAGAGCTTCACTTGAAAACAGAAAAAGATAAAAAATGTAAAAATGTTTGGCTACCATTGAAAATTTGATATATTTCCAGGTGTTATTCTGAGACACCAAAAACAACATCCAACTACTGATGCTAATCTGAAAGTAATCCATCTTATTTTCAGAAGTAGTTACCTTAATTGCTTAGTTACTTTTCAGAAAGTCAAAGCATAACCTGAATGAACAATATACCTTTCACAGGTTCCCCCAGAATACTTCTTAAGCCCGGTGGTTGGGCTATAGGGTAGTCGTTCATCAAGCAGCCTGTCGTCTTTTGAGTTAAAAACTTTTAAAGTTGTCAGGAAATTTGAAAATATCACTTGACAATTATGTGTTATTAAAAGATTGGAAGATTAATACCTGACACCAGCTATAAAGTCTTAAAAATGCAAACATTTTAAAAAGACTTAAAAAGAAAAAACCAATACCTAGCCTGGTGGGGGCACAAGTAAAGCCTGGTGGCCCACCAGGCTTATAAAACACTAGGCGAAACTCTGCCTTTCAGACTAATTCTTATTCCATCACATAAAATGAAACCATCTCTTCTTAAAACTTTTGTTTTGTTTTGCATCATCAAACATTTTAATGAAATGCAATCATCTTTGAGCTGAATATTTTTCCCACACATTCTGATTTAATAAAAATGAAGTCTGCTAAAGTTTCCTTCCTGGTGAGCAATATTGTTGCTTTCAGATTGTTAGATTAACGCGGTTATTTAATCCATGCCGGTACATCAAATTAAACTTGTTATCATGCGTACTACCATTACATATTTTACTTTCCTTACTACTTAGTTAATGCCAGGAATAATCCCAGTCAATCTATAATATTTAAAATAAATCTTTAGTGTCACAATAGAGGTCAAACCACATTATGGCAAAAATAAGGCTTGGGAAAATTTGCAATTTGGTACAAGGTGCAATAATTACAAAAAACATCCTGAAGGAATTTATCTCAGCTCAAAGAAGCATGGCGGATATATCCATGTTTGTTCAGCCTAATTATTGCCTCAGTATCGTTTCTTCTTTGTAGTTCACCTCAGCTCTACTCTTTCTAGGACAAGGGTGGAGTTATGTTTTAATTACCAGTAAAATGAATGAAAAAACTAAGACCAGCAACAGAGTTGGTCCATCTCACCATTGTGTCCATATTTACTTACAAATCACAGATGGGCTGGCTAATAAACTTATGAATATTCTCATGTGTTCGTCAATGTAATACACAAAACGCTCATGGGATTAGAAAAAGTGCGCATATGCACATTTCCTTTCTCTTTAATCTCCCAGTTTTACGCTTCAGGTGGTTCTCTGTTTACTCGTCATGTGGAGGACGGATCCGGTGGGCAATCAAGGCATAAATTAGTGTTAGCCCAGGGTTAATTGTGTAGAAAATAAAGGGATAGTTTCATAATAGAAAGCATAATTGCATATGCTGAAGTCACGAGTCGTCTCAGTGAAGTGGCGCCTATTCATATGAGTTGTTAGGCTGCTGACATTGTCTCACACTAACAGTAAATATTTACCAAGCCAGCACCAAAACAGTGAGTTTTTCAACCTTGGCTGAGATATTGTTTGGCATATTTTTGCCCCATAAAGTTGTCGATAAAAGTTCTGACTTTTGAGCTGAAAAGTTTGCCAAGTACGTTCATGTAATTTTAAATAAAACACATCCTCAAATCAACAATGTTGATGGATAACAGAGGCAAAAAAAAGTATGATTTCATTTCTATCTTGTAACTCTCTTTGGGATCCAATTTAAATTCTGTCAAGCAGTAGATGAGATGAAACTGATGTTCGTTTTAAAGACCGGAGATGCAGCCCACAGATAGCCAATCAAAAAGTAATGCTTCAGCTTTCCTCTTCTTCTTCTTCCTCTTATTTATACAGCTTTCGCCTCTCAGAGCTCTGGAAGACAAATTAGGCTCCCACTCATTCATCTTTTTTATTTCTTTAACTTGACAGTCGAGAGCTTCAGAGATCTTATTTACCCTTCAACTTAATACTTCATAAAACCTAAATCCTTTGCATCACTGCAGAACCAGATAAATTGAGCTGAAGCCAGATATTATTTTCACTGTCTGACTTTAAATCTCATTAGTCTTTTCCTGTTTTTATTCGTTTAGCATTACAAACATTATTGCTACTCGCTAAACGGCAAAATTTGTTTGTTTTTTTAATCTTTTTTACCAACGTAAAATGTAAAAGTTTACATACATTTTTTGGGTATTGCCTTGGAAACCACACTATTTGAATATCCTAACATAAGAAATGACAAATCAGCTCTGGCCACAACCTTTCTATAATAGATTTTATGACTTTGTTACATCAACTCCAAACACTTTGTTTTATCCATCCATCCATTGTCTTAACACCCTTGTCCCTTATTGGGGTCGGCAGGGTTGTTGGTTCCTCTCCAGCTAATGTTCTGGATGAGAGGTGGGGTCAGGGGTCACCCTGGACAGGTCACCAGTTTATCACAGGGCAACACAGAGACACACAGGACAAACAACCACATGCACACACACTCTCACACCTAGGGACAATTTAGAGGCCAATTAACCTCACAGTCATGTTTTTGAACTGGGAGGAAACCGGAGTACCTGGAGAAAACCCACCATGAACAGGGAGAACATGGAGACTCCAGGCAGAAAGACCCGGGCTGGGAATCGAACCCATAACCTTCTTGCTGCAGGATAACACTGAAAAAACTAAACAGGTGATTCAACAAAAAAAAAGCATTAATTTGTTCCAAGTAATCAAAGTGAGTTTATCCAGCCACATATATTAGCTTTGTTAAGTTGTCTTGTTAGTCAAATGTAAATAAATTAAGCTCATTTTGATTACATGTAACAAATTATCTCAACTTTAAGTTGTAGCTCCATTCTCTTTTTCAGTGTCGCCTTAAGCTGCTTTAAAACAAAATTGGTGCTATACTTAACTTCTTTGATCACTTGGAATCCCTATTTGTGTCCAAATGAAAGGTTCCTTACTAATAATGTCTTGAGATGTTATTTTTATGCGTTTCATCTCTGGAACAGATCATCTTCACCTTCCTGAATATTATGATGGTTGAACATTCCCAGATGGCTGGACATTTACTAACAATTGTTTAAACAGATAAATCTGGAAATTGTATCATTGTGTATATTTTCTTACTTACTTACTTATTTTTTGGACTTTTCACCAAATTTTTAAACTTTAAAAGTAATCATAGTGTTTGTGAAGAAAAACAATAGTTATAAAAATGCTCTCTTGTAATCTCAAATGAACAAAAGCTGGAAAAGGTTGTAAATCTCATACAGCGACAAAAGAGTAATGTCTTCTTTGTTCATATCAGATCTATTGGGTTTTATTTCGCCGGTTGCATGAAGCTCACCACAGTTTCCCATACCAAACGATCTGATCCTGCTTTGGCAGTTAAAACGCACAGAATCACACATGAAACCCTGTATTTTAATTAAATTAGTGTAAAAAACACATGTTAAAATATAATACTTGTAAAGCAAACACAGAGGAGCCGTCAGTTACCGGTTGCAACGTAACGGCGACTGCCAAAAGCAGCACAACTGTTATACCAATAAAAGTCAGGGCGAAAGCAAACCGTTTGACTAAACAAAATGAATTTGAAGAATAAACCAATTTTGACAAACCCTGTTACACAAGCAGCGGGTTTTATTTCGCCGGTTGCATGAAGCTCACCACAGCTTCGCCTACCCGAACGATCCGATGCTGCTGTGGCGGCGCTGAACTCGGATTAGTTTTGTCGCCGTTATTCGGCTGTCCATCATTGGTCTAGCTGTCAAATCACAGGATTGGAATAAATTGCATTGATAAAATGTGCTTATAGAAAGAGAGCAGGTGTACAAGCCAGGGAAAGATGTTAACACGAGTCAATTAAGTGGGCCTCCCACCTGTGATGGAGAGCAGATTCATTTCTATTTAACAACAGAGGAAATGAAAGTTCATTGGGCAATATTGTTGTGAGGAGCAGCCAGATGGGACATGTTTCCAAAATAGCAACAGCCAACGGCAGGAAAAGAATCAGAGGAGGGAATTAGTCCATCACTCGGTGACAGTTTAACTCGACATTGTGAAATGGATGTGTTGGGTTTGCTGGAGCAATCATAAATTTGTTAGATTACTTTGTTTAACCTTCCCTTAGCCTTTACTTGAGAAAATAGCCCAATTAAAAGTGCCAGCATCTTTCCGTGATTTTTACTTTCCTTGAGATGTTGTTCTCTATAAATGTGTTTACTGATTCTTCTGCTTAATCGAAATTAACTGGCAACTGTTTAAGCGTTATTCATATTTTTATTTAAAGAATGCTTAAATATTTCAGCTCTGCAGGAGGGATTTGATTCATTTCTTTTAAATATGACTGTAGGCGTGATATATTCTGTGTTTGTGCTGTTTCCTCAGAAAAATCAATCTATTTGGAGATGTTTGGGTGTCTTTTAGCTGTAAGCTGAAATTGGACATGTTTGTTTTTTAATATGTGCTGGATGTTAGCTCAGTTGTTTCAGATGTTTTTATTTATTTCTTATGTAAGGAAGCCCAAATAGTTTTTACTGTTTATGACTACATGTCTGCATGTTAAAATAATCTTAAAATGCTTGGAGAACACTCGCTTTACAATTGTTATTTATCCATAAATCCATCAAAATAAATTGTTTTTTGAGATATTGCATAGCGTCTCCTATGGATAAATTGGTCTGTATGCAAGGTCACAGTCTGTAAATAAGTAACTTTTTCCAATGTTATATTGAGGTCCATCTTAATTTGGAAGCTACTGATCCAGCATCGGCTTTCTGTGAATATAATACTGCAAGACTGAGCCACACATTTTGGACATTTCCAAAAAATATTATGACATAATCAACAGTAATACTCAAATGTTGTTGCAATTATCCAATAATAATCAGATTTAATGTTATGGAATGCTGTCTTGTTGCTGAGAATGATATTCACTCACCTCAGGATGCAGAATGCTTAATCTTAAATGTTATTGTGTGTCCTATGTTTTGACTATTTTGTGAAAAATCAGGATAATTAGTTTCCTTTGCTCTGATGTCCTTATCAAGCAAACAGAAATGTATTTATGTGTTGGGAAAAAATAAGGGAGATTTTAATAAATGCGTAATAAAAGTTATGTTTAAGCTTTTAAAGCAACTTGCAGAGCAGTTTAGTTGTTGGAAGATTATTTTATAATTTGAAGACAATAAACAAAACTAATAAAGCTTTGTTGTTCGTACAAATCAATGCTTTTCTCAAGCAGACGGCTGCAGTGAGTTGATGTAAACGTTCAGCCCATTTCAGTGTCAGTTATGGAGCTAATTTTGCCCCGTTATTGTCTTGTCTCGTGTTTATTTCATCCTGTAAATGACAGTTTTATGTATTCATCCACTAAGCTGAGATATCTAAATAAATTGGTTTGGTTTGTGTCTGAATACAGAGGTTGTGGGGGGGGGGGTGATGAATTTCATAACAAACTCGATAAGATGCAGAACATTAATTATATTCAGAAACAAAGAAGTCACAATAAATTAAGCGATGTAAAGCGGCGAAAAGGTGGCGAGGATTACAGAGTTGTGTGTGTGGCGCCTAACGAGAAGAGCCTGATTATTTCTAATTAGAGGCGCACATTCATCAGAACTCGATCCAGACGAAATCCGGACCTGGAAATAATGGCATCAGGTTCAGTGTCAGCTTTGTTTTGAAAATCATTAGAAATGATTTGCTTTTCCACTGCATAATGAGCTGCAGACCTCGCCTGCGGTGGCTGCATCTAAAACAGCGTCGGTGCGCTCAGCTTTCCTGGCCCCTCATGCTGTGAACAAACCACAGCAATTAAGGAAGGCAAGATACAGAATGTACAAAAGTCATCTGTGATGGGTTATATTTGGAGCGCTAAGTCTTCCTGTACAGGAATAACCAAGGTTATGCTGTTCTCCTTTGCTTTCAGCGGAAAAACACTATTAAGTTCTGGTTTTCAGGAAGAGAAAAAACGAATTCTCTTTCTGATCTTACTGAGGGAATTTCCTGTTTTCTTTCCAATAAAGAATTACTCTAAAAAGACTTATTTAGTCTTATGAATTCTCACTGAAGGGAAGACAGTTTCATAATTTAAATAATGTAATATTCATGTTATGATATCATATCCTCATCATTTCAATACTAATTTATATTCAGTAGATTTAACTGTAATCAGACCTTTCAGTCCCACCTGTGCTTCAGCCTCCAGGCTCAGTCATTCTTTGTCATTCATCACATTAACATATCAATGCTGCGGCGTAAAATCTGACCAAAAAGAAAAAACTCCAGACAGATTTTATAATCGCTATTTAAATACTACAATCTGTCGGCTATTTACAAAGATTATGGATTTGAAAGACTAAATAAAGAGCAAATAAAACAAAAGCTTGAAAAGTTCAGGAGGCTAAAATGAGAAATTAAAACAGCTCAGTGGATTATTTGAATAAACTGAATGCCTCTTGTTTATTAGATATGAAATAGTAGAAATTAGATCATAAAGAGCTGCATCTGCTTGCTTTTGTAACTGCACACATTTAGAAAAATCAATATTAATAAGTAATTGTTTTTTAGCAGAATCATAATTTACAGTAATTTTAAGAGCAAACGAGAAAAACAGTGGATAGTTAATTGTGCTAGACATGCATGTAAAGACGGTAGAAAAGAAAGTTTCCTTTTAACAGGAAGAAACTTCCAACAGATCCTGACTTGGCCTGAGTGCTGATTTGTCATGATACAGAAACCCAGGAGTCCTTTCAATGTTAAACAAAAACTATATGGCCGTTCCTTTCTTTGTCTAGTAGAAAAACAAAGCTACACACACAAGCTAAGGAAAATGCAGTCCGAAAGATGCTGCAGTCTTCTTCTGCGAGATAAACTGACTTCTTTTTCTAATTCTGCTACTTTGTTCTCCTGATACTTTCCAATTTGCATTATTTGCCATCATTTCAGATGTTACCTTTCTGTAAAACTGGCACAGCTAACCAAAAAAAATGATGTTGGATTTAACTTCCATGAAAAGTAAAAAGAGAACAAACATTACACTGAGCAATAACAGCCAAATGTTCATAATTGTTGAGTAGTAGGAGAAAATGATGAGTATGATGGCACATTAGGGCCATTGTGGATAGGAAAAAAAAAATTTACCAAGAAAGTCAGAAATTTTCAACACAAAAGTTTTTATAGCAAATTTTCAGTCTTTTAAGCTCAGAAATCTCCATGTTTTTTCTAGAAAATAGCAGATAATTTCTCTAGTAAATCCTTGATACGCTCAGGCATTTCATTGTTTTTTCCTTGAACATTTCTGAGGTCAATCTCAAAATTTCTGAGTTTTTATCCAGCAAATTCTTAACTTTCCCATTTCAGAGTTTTGTTTTTTTTCCTAGAAAATTTCTTAAATTAATCTGAAAGTTTCAGAGTTTTTTTGGGCAGAAATTAGCATAGAGATGAAAGATGGACAGCATATTTTTCAGAAAATCTTTAGCCTGTAGTTTTAGCATCACGTAAGAAATATTTCAAGGTAACCTAAGTTTTAACCAAACCTCAGTTAAAAAGAATAATTTAAAACAAAGTCTTAGAAATAGACATTAGAGGATCGACAGGAGGAAAACCTGATAACAGACACCAAACAAATAAAGCATGAATACAGGAAAAATGGAAGTGGTCAGGAAAACTTTGATCAGGACGCAACACCCAGAGCCAGTGTTTGTTGCTGTCTCACTCCTTAAAGCTCACAGTTACAGAACCGCAGCAAAGAGTCTCACAGAGACTCCATGGTAATCATTAGACACTATAAACACACCAACTGGCGATTTGGGAAACATGCCAGGCAGAAAGAAAACTCCTCTTGCAATTATCTTTGTACATTTATTGATTAATCATAAAATGTAACTGACTCTTTCACTTGTTTCTTTAATTAAGATCTGTTAAAGGAAATTCTTTCATCTCTTCAATTCCACGCAGCCTCAAATTTTATTCTGTATTTTTTCCCCTTCATTGTAAAATTTCCAGTATGAATGTAGTAATTTAAATTTCCATCGAAGGCATTGTAGCAAAATTAATTAAAATCCTGGCACTAGGTTTCCTCTCTCATTGAGTGGCAAAATGTTAATTTGGTTCCCAGGAAGATACAGAAGAGTTTCCATCTAAGCAGTTTAAGAGCCAGGAAAATTCTTGTTTTTTTCCCACATCTTTTGATAATATTACATGATTTTTGCACACTTTCGAAAGATTTAATGTACATTTTGTTTTGTTGTGGATGTCTGGATCTGCCAGAGCTTTGGGAGACCAAACAAAATAAAAAAAGTGTGAGATTCCTCCCTGCAGGTCCAACACTGCCGCTGACCTCTCTTACCAGGGTTACATTGTGGAGATCCAGTAATCTTCTGCTGTTACAGGAAATGAATTGGAATGGCACTGGAGTCAAAGTGGGAAATCAGACGAGATGGGTGCGTCTGACAGATAGTTAAGGTGTAACACAAGACGCTTAAAGTCTTTTTTCCCCCCTTTCTTTCTTGAGCTTGTTGGAGACAAAACCAGGACATGTGATTGCAATCAGGGGGGAAACAATGTTGGGTGTAATAACTGGTTTTATATCAGCTGTCACTGGCAGTGCGTCCACCTTGGAGGTTGATTAGTCGGGTCCCAGCATTGTGGGGCGAAAAGGAGGTGAGAAAAAAACCTGGCTCCTCTTTACCTGCATCCTAAGCAGCAGAGACTGGCGGCCGCTCCGCTGTCCTGCGTGTTAACGCTGAAACTCGTGGAGATTGATGGTTGTTGTGCTGCCGTGTGCTAGTAATAGCGGCCTATCTCAAGGCCTGTCCAGATTCTACTCAAACAGATCCCTCCCTCAGGCCACGAGATAAAAATCCCATCATGGCCGAAGATGAAGACTGATAGAAAAGCCGCCCTGGCCTGAGTCTTTATTTGGCTTTCTGCTTCTCCGTGGGGGTTTGTGTAAAACGCATCCGTCTTTGACTGCTCCACATCATCTACATGAAGTGCTTGGGTCCATTATGTCTGCATGGTTCAGCTGATTTTGACGATAATAGCTTATATATCATTTCTCTTGCATTCATCCCAGCATAATTAATGTGTGTAATTAAGATTTCCATTACAACAGAGCAGCTGCTGTTAGCTTCATGCAGATAATGGACTTAGATCGGACTAAGATAAATTTGCTTTGTTGATTAGGTGAGGAATTGCTCGGCTCCGTGTTTTATGTAATGTAAGCAAGCCAAGCAAATGACAGCTCTTGTCTTTTACATCTGTTTGCCTGCCTCAGATTAGTTTGAGAAATTAAAATATTAGGCCGTGTGAAACTCGGTTTTATTTTAGCATTATAGGTATGAAGTTTGTCAAACTTTGTTTATTCATTCTTCAAATTTGTTAGCCTTAGTCAAAAAGTTTATTTCTCCGGACACTTATTGGTATAGACCAGTGTCCCCGAAGTCGGTCCTGTAGGCCCGGCATCCTGCATGGTTTAGTTCTCTACCTGGTTTGACGCACCTGGATCAAATGATGACTCGTTAGAGGCCTAAGGAGAACATTGACATGCTGAAAAGGGAGAAAACCACCAGGGAGAGAACTGAAACATGCAGGGCGCCGGGCCTGCAGGACCCACTTTGGGGACCCCTGGTATGGAGGAATATTTGTTTGTAAACACAACTTGACTGCATCAAGAACCGGCCAGCCTTTAAACACTCACTGGTTGCCATGGTTGCCTGCATTTATCTTGACATTTGCTAGCATGTTGTCGACATACTGCAACAATTTATTACAGCGTGATAAAATACGTTTTGGTACCAAATTGACATTAGTGAATGAGTATTAAACGCAGGTGAATTGATAAATGACTTTAGAAAATGGCCCAAACATCCAATATTACTTACTAGCAATTACTTAAACCAATTTGTTCACGGTAAGAATTGTCAAGTCCCTCTAAATGACACAAACATGAAACATACATACCTGGAATGTACGTTTTTATTTAAGAAAAAATATAATTTCTTCTGAGTTTAACATTTAACTGCTTCCATTGAGGCAGAAATTAAAAATGCAGCATTTTGAACGATGGTACAGAGACAATGTGCTGAAAATAAAACCTCTGACTGCTGACGCAGAAAAACTACATGCTGGAGATGCGCGGGGCGAAGAGAGGCAGCCTGGCTGCCAGCTGTAACTTACTTCATTAGCCTGATTGTAAATAGTTTAAATAGTTAGAATAATGTATTCATGCCTGCAGAAGGCGGCGGCATGCGCAGTAGAGACCTGAGTGGAGTTGCCCCCCCACTTTCTTCAAACCAGACAAAATGGGTGTCAAACGTTTGTGCTACGTTTGTGCAGCTAAAATTTTCGTTTGTGCCGCCATCATTTTAAAGATAAAGAAATGTTTCTAGAGGTCATCCAAGGTCAACCAGCCCCCCACCTTCT
Source organism: Micropoecilia bifurca (assembly GCA_903067075.1). Taxonomy (NCBI): domain Eukaryota; kingdom Metazoa; phylum Chordata; class Actinopteri; order Cyprinodontiformes; family Poeciliidae; genus Micropoecilia; species Micropoecilia bifurca. The sequence continues at coordinate 4,639 of CAEGAF010174890.1, read as the reverse complement.
TCAAATCAGACAAAATGGGTGTCAATCAACTCGGCTACGTTTGTGCTGGTTTGTGCAGCAAAAATTCTTGTTCGTGCTACTTTGGCTTTGAAGATATTAATGAAAGTGTAAAGGTCAAAAGGTCAACCAACCCCCCAACTTTTATGAAATCCTACTTTCTTTATATCTTTAAAATGATAGCGGCTCAAATGAAAATTTTTGCTGCACAAACGTAGCACTAATGTTTGACACCAATTTTGTCTGATTTGAAGAAGGTGGGGGGGCAACTTCACTCAGGTGCAGTAGAGTGGTTACCGTAGCAACCAGTAACTGACGGCTCCTCCCCTTTCCCTCTAACTGTGGATCAGCTCTGTATTTAAATTTTAACATATAGACAAACGTAATTATATAAAGGGTTTCGTGTGTAAGTTAGCCATGTTTTTTTTTTAACTAACTCTTGCAATTAAGTTGTATTTTGCTGTTTCATTTTTTACAACTGTTAATTGTTGTTAAAGCTAGATGTACAGTTACAGATGTGCCTTTGGTTGTTTAAAACCGGCGTAAAAACCGTGGAAAGGTGTTGCGGCAGGTCACAGAAAGTACTCGACAATCCCTCTGACCCGAACGCCACCGGTAATTACCCTGGATAAAATAATAACCCCAAGCTTTCATAAGAACCTCTCCAAAAGCTCTAATCAGGCAACAAATTCAATTACCCATTTTCATTTAATGGCATACAGAGCAGGGCAAAGGGTTTTTTTAACCGCTAAAAGTAAGATAAGGGAACATTCAGAAATGAAAAAAAAGAACATAAATCAGTCAGCATTTTTTATTAGCATCAAAAAAAGTTCTTTAAAATTGCACCAACACTCGGAGATGCACTTTTCAAAGGACTCGGCAGGTAGGTTGTTCCAATCAGAGGTTGCTCTGCTTCTTCCTTGGATTTAGGCCTCGGCCTCTTCATGCAATTCCAAACTGGCTGGGATATGTGGAGATCAGAGCTCTGGAGGGGGCGACACCATCTGCTGCTGCAGCCCATAACCCTCACATTCCTCTGCTGCATCATAACAACTTCATACACAAAGTTTCTTGCAGAAGTATTCTTCTCCCACGAAGGTTTTTCTCAGTTTTTCCACTTACAACCAGAAACAAAATGGTATTTAATCAGAATTTTGAATGATAGACAAATAAAAAGTAGATGGCTGTACATAAAACCTATTGAACTGGTTAGGATAACTCACTAGGATATACACATCATGTTTATTACATTTTCATCTGAATTCAAGCTTTTTTGAAAATGAGATTTTATAGGGCCTCTGTCACTGTAAATCCAACTGAAAATGGCCACAAATAGATGCATAATTATACAACTATATATCTTTGAATAGCATTAGTAGAGCCTCCTGCAAAACCAAAGAGAATGTTTCACATGGTTTCATTTTCAGCTTCTGAAAATGTAATAAATGTTGCGACATTTTGCCCAAGTTTGACTTAATTAACAAAGAATACTGGACAATACCGTAGTTTTTCTGCAAGTAAAAGACATAAATCTGTAATTTGAACTAAATGTGATTCTAAGAAGTATTGGGACTAAAGATCAGACATTCTAATTCCCTTACATGTCACAGTTGTGCACTAACTTGCTTTGGTCTTAAAATCCCAGCAGAATTATAAAAGTTTGTGGTTGTAGTAAAATATGAAGATACTTTGTCAAAGTCTTTATACAGTATGTGCACCTTACTGTGTTTACGCTAGAGGTGTCAGCATGAGGCTTTCATGGCGTTTCATCTTTTGCTGCAGACTGCATTAAGCAAACCTGCTTGCATGCTCCTTAAAATCAACCAACATAGTGTTTTCTTAAAACGCTGTGTTCTCCTGATTACTTCCATTTAATTATTGTCCAAAAACTTAAACCTTAAAGCTTTAAACACAAACTTAGTAATCAGAAACAAGCTTTGAATATTAAATTTAGCAGTCTTCCTGTGACGGCATGATCTGAGAAGTGTTCAGTTTCATAAATAATTGTTAAAATAAATGTTTAGATTAATACTGTGCTTGCTATTACTGCCGGTTTTCCTCAAATCCCAGCATGCAAGCAGAATATCTTTAGGCAAGTGACATCCTGTTGGCAATTAATTCTGTTTCACAGACTTTAAGGGCGCAGTGAGAACCACAAATCTCCTTTGCCAGGTTTAGTGAAACAGTCAGCTGCTAAATTCGGGATCATTTCATCTCAAAATACTGTAAAATGACAGAAAAATCATTATGGTTTAATTAGGTGGGATTTGTCACTCTAATACTGTCACATCCAACATGATTTTGACAACTATGGCTCACAAAAAAAAAAAAGACTTCCATATTTAAGCTCTGAATTCACAGATTTCCTCTTCATGAAACCCAAAAATCCACTTGAACCACAATAAAGGTTGTAAAAAAAATTAATCCAACCTGAATATCAAAGCCATCCTTCAATATATGCTGTATATTAATGATTTTTTTGGGTATGAATTTCTCTGGCAGTCCACACGTTTGATTAAAAAAAATATACAATTAAACATTTTATGATGACTAATCTGTTATCTTTGGAGAGCAGATTTCCTGCTCACACCTGGAAGACAACATAGGATATATAATAACAGCAGAAAAATGTCAGAAAATGCCAAGACTACAGAGCTAATTAAAGTAAAAGGTGTGATTCCATTTCATTTTACTGCCAATTTCCTGTCACTCATATATATGAGAAGCATTTTCACTATTATGTTAGTAGATGGATCCTATAAAATCTTCAAATATTACAAATGTTGACAATGAGCTAAATTAAACACCCACATTGCATGCATACAGTTAATATTATGCATCATATTTTTAAGAGCTGGTCACACACTAATTATCAGAATTGGATGTTTCATTGCAGAAAAAGGATATTTTTAGTTTTTAGAAAAAGAATATTATTAATATTTTAAGAATCTGTCTAATAAAATATGCACCGACCTCATCAACAAGCAGCCGATAAGAGCAGAAATTCATTTCATATTTTCTCTCATATTAATTTTTAAACATAAATCTATATTTTATTGCATTTATTGAATTTTACCGAATGTGAGCAAATGGCCAACCTGCATTGTAATAAGTTCTTCTAAAAGAAAATGCATTTAATTAAAAAATAACTTTATTGAAAGTGACATTTTCTTGTTAACCAACTCAAAAATACTTTTTGTATCGAGTTGGTGCTTGAATATTGATCGAGTCACAAATCCAACACAGATTGTTAGAAAGTTGTTTCAAACTTCATGTTTTAGGTCCAAATCTTAACGCCAGGTCTGGAGCAAATGGTAGCAAGAAGTGGAAAATCCCTTTTATTAAACCTTCATACGTCTAATTGAAAAGAAATGTTGACTTTTTTTTACACTTATATGTTGTTCAATATATTTTGCATGATAAGTGACTGATTTACAATTATATGTTAAGCATAATTTACATGATGATTATTATTAATTGAATTTAACATGATAGTATATAATTACAAAGGTGAAGTGAAATTTATTTAAGTGCGAAACATGATTTATTTGAATCCAGGAAGTCTTTTATTTTGAAGAATGCTTAACAAGTTCTGGTTCTGTTTTGTCACTATCTTGTTTTTGTTGATTGTGGTTGTCATTGGTTACGAACAGCTGTCGCTGTTATCAGCTGTCACTGTTTTCTCTTCAATAAAAACTGAATAAAAAGGTTCAGTAAATGACTTACGAGCCTCCGTCTTGTTTGAAGAAGCTTCACTCCGTAACAAATGTCCCTTCAATGTAATATCAATGTAAACTTTGTAAAATTGTGCCTGGAAGAATCAGCTTTTTATATAAATATCGCCTGTAGCAATGTAGCCTTCACAACCACTAATAAACTTTTCAATTTGCGTTTAGTTTAAATTTTAGAGAAATGTTGATGCATTCTTTTGTTTTGGGGGGGAAAAAAATAGAAATGCATCTAACTATCTGCAGAAAAACATTCACTGAACTCAGTTTGTTGTGAGTTTTTAGCCATAAGTTGTTCTAATGAAGGATTTTCTATATAGATGTGCGACTTCTCTGGGGCGACAGGCGAAGTATTTTGCCCCAACCAACATCAGCATGATGCAAATGATGTAGAATCCAAGCTGCGCTGATCTGGGCAGCGGTTCACCGTCTTTGCAGGATGAACCGACATGTGAAGACATTCTCTGTTCCACACTGAGAGGTGAGTTGAGGCTTCCCAGATGGAGAAGAAACACAGTGCGGCACCCAAATAGTTCAAACTTTCTAGTTTTCATTAGGATTGTGTGAAATGAAGGAATGTGTCACTGGAGGATTTTAGGTAATCGGTACGCTTGAGTATGAAGACCCAACCAGACGGTATGCGCAGTTCATGGAATGCACACAGTTCGCCCGAGTATGTGGGGCCTCTAGATAAATGTAACAGTTATGGGCTTGGCAGCTAACTGCGGCTACCAAAGCAGCATCAGAAGATGGTTCTTTTTAAGGAGCCTGAGGTGTGAATGAAAACACAAAGCAATGGTTTTAGTTTTTGTGTATATATTGTGAATTTAAAGGGGAAAAAAAACAACAAACAGTTACAAACACACAGTGAGAGACAAGTTATTTCAAAATAAATTCAGAGATCATAGGTTTCT